>CAIGRP010129978.1:0-20593 GCA_903798385.1 Fraxinus cuspidata
GGAACTCAAACTCATTGGTTAATGTGGGGATGCCTCCGTGTCTCAAGGAGACACGATGTCTCCGTGAGGCACGGAGACAGGCCGGGTGCCTCCGTCCCTCACGGAGACACCCTGTCTCCGTGCCTCACGGAGGCAGGCACGCGCACGCTGCCTCCGTTTCTCACGGAGGTATATGAAAATATTATACATTAACGCAAACATAAAAATATGAAAAATTCTGCGATGAATTAACACCGCCAAAAAATTAGTATCCAACACCTTCAAACCACTACGTCAAATTGTTTTTTTTTTTCGTTTTTACAATTATGACGAAGATTTCCTGAAAAAAATTTGTATAAAATCACTAAAAATTACTCCACGCTATTAACTGCCTAGCTAAAATCTAACACGTGCATCGCACGTGTGTGCACTAATATAATATTAAAAGTGTATGTATAGGTGTTCTCATCATGCACAGTGACTCAACAAAGTTTAAGATGATATGAATTTATCTAATATAACAGTAGAGCGAAATAGGATTGTGAACAAAAACGTCAAAATGGAAAATCAAACCATAACTATCTTTTTAATTGTAGGTCTGATGCCACGTGAATCTGTCAACGAAACAATTTTGAACTAAACTTAACCGTTTTAGATTTCATAATTTTTAAAGGCATATCCTAGGTACAAAAGGACCGATTAGAACTAAAACAAAATAAAAATAAAAAGACGAATAAGTTACCATTTTAACCTCTAAATAAAGTATATCTATTATAATTTTAATAATAAAATGGGTACTTTGGTCAATTGTCCATTACCAAATACAATAATTACTCGAATTTCATAACCCCATTAGCAATAAACCCGTACATCATATTAACATGGTCGAAATCCTCGTCGTGACTTCATCTTCAGTCGGCGACGTCAGTGTTGGTTGTTCTATTGTGACATTTTTTGGTATTTAAATTTATAGTTTGATATGTACTTTTTAAAAAAATTATCGCCAATATAGTATGAAAATATTTTATAATTAATAAACTAGTGATGATAAAGTGGACCGAAAAATATACCGTCAAATTGCATATTAAAACCAGTCCAAACCTTAAGTTTATATTGAGAAAATCTCAAATACTTTTAAACGCTTTAATTTGAAAAAATGTCGGAAATCAGCCAAACGGGACCGCTCACAGCATAGAGCAAATACATGATAGACCCAGAGGCCGACACAAGGGAAAAAAAACTATCCAAAAATATGATAAATACAATCGAAATTAGGTGACAAATGTTCTTGTTTGGTAAAAATTAAAATTAAATTTTAATGTAAGCCAAAATTAACAATTCATTTTAACCACATATTTTATAGGATTCACAACTTTTTAACCACGATTTCATCAACTTTTGCCCCCCTTTTGACCCCCACTATTTGAAATTTTAATGGTTGGAATAGTATTTTTTTAAAAAAAATGTAGTTAAAAAAGAAGAAAAAATTTTGGAATTATGTATAATATTATTTTATTGGAGAATGTGATTGATAAGAAGAAAAAAAATTATAATTTTAATGGAGATCAAATATGAATTTTATCAATATACTAAAAATTTGAATTTTAATCATCATCACCGAACAAGAGCTAAAAATGATTATCACAAATAAATTTTATTCAAACAAGTGCTATTTGTATTAATTTACCTCGAATAAATTGGGGCATGTTTTGAACCCTTCTTTATGTAAATACTCATGAATAGATTGTCTCAGGCCTAGTTTGAAATTAATATTGGGCCAACCTTTTTTTTTTCAAGGTATCAGCCTATAAATAATTTGGACCTAGGATATATTTTCATATGGGAGAAATTCACAAGTCATGCATCAAGTATGGAGCGATTCAATTTTTAGGTTTTAAGTTTCAAAATTCAAAAATCAAGTATTAATTAATTAATTAATTATATTAAGGTCACAACTATATCATTAATGATCACGAGTGCGTACTTATAGGTCACAACTTATTTATTGGTCACATATTTTCAAATTAATTGGTCACATATTATTTCATGGTTACGATAAAAAAAATTGATAGGTCACAAAACAAATAATTTATAAGTCACAATTTATTTATCGGTCATAGATTTTCAAATTAGTTGATCACAAATTTTAACACCTCGAAAATTTTAGAATAAAAATTTTATTTGTTTTATATAGTATATTTTTAATATTTTGAAAGAAAAAATGAGGACTGAAATGAAATATATTTTAAATTCATATCTTAATTGAGCCAAATAATTATGTATCGATAGAGTGACAAATGTTGATTTTGATAATGATAATCTTTTTGTGATTTGGATAGAGTTAGATTGCAATGTAAAAGTAATCATAATTCTTTTTTTTTAATCAATTATTATCCATTTGATAGACACGATTTTCCANCCAAATAATTATGTATCAATAGAGTGATAAATATTGATTTTTTTATGATAATCTTTTTGTGATTTGGATAGAGTTAGATTGCAATGTAAAAGTAATCATAATTCTTTTTTTTTAATCAATTATTATCCATTTGATAGACACGATTTTCCATCTCAATTATTCCATGATTCAACCACTATTTTGTTTTACTATAAATAGCGGAAAATTGTCGCACAATTTACTATCAAAGAACTTTACACGGCAGCTTTCATATAAAACAACTGTAAATTACTAGTATATTTTTTTTTCAAAATCTCGTTTGATCAGTTAAGGTAAGATACTTTCGTGTAAATGTTCGTTTCCTTAATACTTTTATGTTCAGTAATTTATGCATAAATTGTCAGTGGACTTTTGAGTTCTTTATTAAGAGATATGATATCCTACGAGAATTTACGATGACCTAAGATGGATGTGTCGCTTGGTCACCGATACACTCCATAAGAAAAGAGTGATATGAAGTATTTATTTTATTGTTATGTAATTATGTATGAAAACTGTAGTATCTTATTGGGCATTTTTAAATACTTACTCAAACAAAATTTTAAAGGTTAGTTCGAGCCGATTGGAACAGTGGCGGGATGGTGATGCGGCTGCCAAAAGAAATCAAAGAAATAAAACATTAAGTTTATTTTTTTCTTTAAATTATTAGTCACATTAATTTGTTCAAAGACAGTTATTTAATTTGTGATTATATTTTCATTATAGATATTTTAGTTATTTTTATTTAAAATAAAATATTATTTTATCGTTTTGCAAAGAAGTTGAATTTTTGAACCTTTTAGTGTTTGTGAAATTTTAGGGCGTTACACCTTGGTATCAGAGTAAAGGTTTTACTTTCGTGCAAATTTTGTAGTACAAAAAAGTTTCTATTCACTTACGCTGTTCACATGAACAGTGATGAATAGTACGTGTCACTGTTCACATGAACAGTGACCGCACCGTTTTTATAAAACAAATTACAGATTTCCCTTTTATTTTCTTCTATTAAATAAATGATATTAATAATTGTTTTTTAAGTAATTAAATAATAACTTTTAAACGTGACTTTAAATTATGATTGTACATGTTTGTATGTTTAGTTCTCGCATTCAGATGGTATTTTAAAATTTATCAATTAGAAAATTCATATTTGAAGAGGCCTCAAGTTCCATACATTGTTTGAGTTTCTTGATTTGCGTATTCACAAGATTAAAAGATTTTGTCAAAAAGACCTAAACTGTCTATGAAGAGTTTGAGATTTAAGCGGTCCGCTTGTGACCATCTCCTCATCTGGAAGCCTTTAGTTGTGCGCTATTCAAATTAATGAAACGAAAAACAGTAATTCAAACATTTCCAAATTTAAGATTATTCTATTTTCTATAAACTTTAAATTAAAGAAAATTTTATTTTAGAAAATTTCTGAAAAATGGGTATTTTCATAAACTTTAGGAGTTTTAAAAATAATGTAAAATTTTTAAAGTTTAAATATACAATATTATAAAAAAATCATGGCATGTGACGCTCACTATTCGACGCTCTCCAATCGATCCCAAGGTGTGAAATTAAATGTCGTTCTTTTATCATAATTATGAGTTTTCTGGATTTATGTTATTATATTGTAATTATGTAAATGATAAGTATTTAGAACTTTTCAAATAGTTGAAGTAATTTTGAGGACAAAATTTTAAGGAGGGGAGATTGTAATGCCCCGAAAATTTTAGAATAAAAATTTTATTTGTTTTATATAGTATATTTTTAATATTTTGAAAAAAAGGGGACAAAAGAAAGAAATATGTTTTAAATTCCTATCTTAATTGTGTCAAATAATTATATATCGATAGAGTAATAAATGTTGATTTTGATAATGATAATCTTTTGTGATTTGGATGGAGTTTGATTGTAATTTTAGTTTGATAAAGTTTAAAAGTAATCATAATTCTATTTTTTAAAATCAATTTTTTTCCAATTTGATAAACACGATTTTCCATCACAATTGTATCATGACTCAACCACTATTTTTTACTATAAATAGTGTGCAATTATTCCACAATTCACCATCAAAGAATTTTACACGGTAGCTTTCGTATAAAGCAATTGTAAATTGCTGGTATATTTTTTTCAAAAGCTCGTTTGATCAATATAGGTAAAATACTTTCGTGCAAGTGGTTCATTTCCTTATGTTTTTATGTTCAATATTTATGCATGAATTGCTAGTGGACCATTGGGTTCTTTATTAAAAGATATGAGATCCTACAGGAATTTAAGATGACATAAGATGGGTGTGTCGATTGGTCACCGATATACTCCATAAAAAAGAGTGGTATGAAGTATTTATTTTATTGTTATTTAATTGTATATGGAAACATCACGTGTCTTATTGAGTATTTTAAATACTTACTCTTACAAAATTTTACAGGTTAGTTCGGGTCGATTGGAACAGTGGCGGGATGTTGATGCGACTGTCAAGAGGAATCATTAAGTTTATTTTTTTCTTTAAATTATTAGTCAGTTTAATTTGTTCAAAAACAGTTATTTAATTTGTGATTATGTTTTCATTATGGATATTTCAATTATTTTTATTAAAAAAATATTATTCTAGCGTTTCACAAAGAAATTGAATTTTTGGTAACCTTCCAGTGTTTCTGAAATTTTGGGACGTTACACAAATTATTTTTCAATCACAAAATATCGAATAGTTCGTCACGAATAATCAAATAGTTGGTCACATACACCAAAAAGTTGGTCACGTGTAGTAATATGAGGTTTAAAAATGTACAATCAAACTTGATTACAGTAAAAATCCAAGAAAAACAAAGCTTTTTCTTTATGCACTGTTGCTATAGTATGAGACTCAAAATCATCTCACCCATATTACACCAACAAATGCAAAAACAACTTCAAACTCCTAAATAAAATTATTCATATGAACATGTTTTGTAAACGCGAAAGGGGAGCTCATATCAAGTGTAAATTTAAAAAGTTGGTCATAGGGAAAGACCTAAATAGAAGAAAGAGAAGAGAAAACCAAACAGATGAAATTGATTTGGGGTAAATTCTTAAGCTGCCTCAATAACAATAACCATTAGAGTTTTAACAGTTTCAAACTAATGGCAATAATCATTGGAGTTTTAGCAGTTTTAGAAACCAAAAGTCAGTTGTTGAAAGCAAAAAAAATTTGGCAAAACGTAGACCATCCTAAGGAGTCAATTTTTGGTCAATTCGGTCCGACATTCTTGTACGTAGGTCACGCCCCCACATAAGTTCAAGATCCGAAACCTATTTCGGTCTGTGATTTGCACCACTCTGCGCGCGCACTTGGAGAGAGCCTCTATGCTACACATGATTACACCCTTCCAAAATGTAGCATATATTAAATGATTTTTGCTTTCTTAAACTTTCTATGTGGGATAAACTCATATTTAGTTTTTCATCCACCATAAACCATATTCCAATGTTCTACTTTGAACTCAAATTTCTCATTCATCGGAGCTTCATTTTTGGTAAGTAAATACATGATTTCAATGTTCTCGCAGAGGAGAACACAAACCAATGTTAATCTTTCAAAATAAGTAAACGGGTCTCCCTCAAAATTTATGCCAAAATCAGCCATCACCTTATTTTTTCCAACAAGGCCTTGATATAATACATAGTGGGGGAGGGGGAGAGGTGGTGGTTGTGTCCTTTGCTACTAGTTTCAATCTGGGGTTTTGGAGAAAAATTGATAAATATAATTTACTTTCTTACTTAAACTATAGAATCTACTTAATATTTGATTATTTGAGCAAATTTAGACTCATGTTAAGTGTATTTATTATGTTTATAGGCAAAAATCGTGACTTGGACATGAACAAAGTATAAATGGAAAGATTAGGAGATTAACTAGAGCTTGATGGAATTGAAAAGCTATCAAGTATTTGGGGACTTGATTGGAAGTTTTGGGATTGTTGATTATACGAATCACAAGTTTTGGGGACCAATTTTTTCATTTGGAGAGTTTGGAGACCGAAATTGGACAAAATAAGAAATTTGGGAATCAACATTAACATTAACATTCTCGAAACTGGAGAACCACATTTGAAGAAATTAAAAGTTGAGGGATCAAAGTGAACGAATTTGAAAGACCAGTTTTGACACAATTGAAATAAATAATGATATCTAGCATTACTGGTGTTGCAACATCAATTTAGGTAGCGTTGTGTGATAGGAACAACGAAAGGTAGAATTAAGTGACTCATTTATATACATTTCATTTAATGTCACATTAATGCTACATAAACTGCCATTTAATATCATTGATACTATATACTATTATTCGTTGAAAGTGGAAAGACCTAAATTGGCTAAATGAAAGCTAAGGGACTGAAATTGCACATGAAAAGTCGGGTGTCGCACTGGATACCACTTAACAGTTCACGAATTACCAATTTAACAGCTTTTAAGTTACCGAACGGTTGTTACTTAACCGTTTTTAGTTTTGACATTATGTGCGGAATTAATCAATTAAAAACAACAAGTCACTTTTAATTGTTTCTAGATAATTAAGCATTATAAGTCCAATTATCAGATGTTTGAATACCACAGTAATAAGGAAAGCAACAATAACACGGATATAATGATGGAGAAATCCCAACTTGGTAAAAACTTTGGGATCAAGCCAGTTACCTCCACTATAGACAATACGGAGTGAGTTACAGTCAAATGCTATCTAGCCAACTCCACTATACTTCCCGATCTATTTCTTGCTAACTCCAATGTCTGCTCCAAGATCTTCTACAATTATCTATTCCAAGTGGAATTCCAAGAACCTGCTCCAAGGCCTTGTGCTTTTCCTGCGCTTGTAGTCCAAATTTTTTCAACCTCCAAAAACTTCTGAAGTCCAACTTAGAAAGTATATTCCTAAGGGTGTTTAGGAAGTAGGTATTTTGGATTCAATGGATTCGATATTTTTCCCCAAATCTATGGTTGTATCAATACATGAACAAGCTCTTAAATTTTCAAAGAATAATATGAAAGTATTATAGAGGAGAGGCACAATTAACAACCACACTAGTTTTCATGCATAGACTTGGGTATTTATAGGAGAGAGTAATTAAGTTGAATGGGCCAGAAAATATATTTCAAAACAGCAAATTAGGATTTTCCGGATCGACCTGTCCCTTGAGAAGCCGGCGACATGGGAGCGACGCACTGTCGCTTCTGTTTTTGTCGCTTGAACGCCAATTTGGCGAGAAGCTAGCGAAAATGATGCAGCGTATTTCTCCTATTTTCATGCTCGAACCCTAGATCTCATAACTTAATTTATACAAATTACACCATAGGTCCTTGACTTTTACAACACATTAGAAATTAGTCATTTTGTCAATAGAAATTGTCAATACTAAAAACCTAACAGGACAAAAATATGAGACTAAGGACCGAGTGCACGATTTTGGAAAGTTGTGGATTGCGCTCGCTATGTTGCAAATGGCAGCCTTAATTGAAGAACTTTTGAAGGGAAAAATCTTCCTTGCTTGTCGTGATATGATTGCCCTATAGCAAATGGGGCGCCATCGACCCATGCTCAGATCAAATCTCCAATTTTTCATTTCAACTTCGAGATCACTTTGAGTATTTCAATGGCACAACTTTCAAGGCAAGTCAAGGCTATACAAAGAACAAATATATGTCAAGAAAAATCGCACGCAATAAAAACCATAGGGATCAAAGTAAGAAGTCTTTCATCATTCCAAATTTTTCTTGACAGTGAAGGCGCAAATTTAAGATTTTAAAAAGTTCATCTGCGAGGGTTATGTTCTTCTTTCCTACCAAATATATAGGTTATGAATTCATCCAACTTTTTATATTTGGTTAATTCAATCAAGTCTAGCTAAATATTTTGTGGTTGGGGCTTTGATGAAACATTGCTAATTCATTAATCCAATAATATGTTTGTTTTTAATTTCAATTTTGTTACGTTAATTTGTATCGTATTATTTGGCCGATTTTGGAATTGTTATTGGAATTTGTCATTGTACCGAGAGGTAAATCATATTTTTGGCTTAATTAACAAGAAACACAAGATCCTATTAGAAATTTATATACTTTCATTCTTAGTGAAATCTTAATAAATACCATAGTTTTGCCTTGCAATTTCATCTATTAACATCTTATATAGGGATATATTTAAGTCGCAGATGACAAATGTTTAATTTATCTCGAGAAGAAAATTAATATATATCGATTCTCAACGGTAAACAAGAATTAGTTAATAAATGGTAATTAAGCCCTTGTTTGGGCTCCATTTTATTTCAAAATGTATTTTTAATTTCTTCTTTTTCAAAAGCATATTCTTCAATAAAACAGCACTCCACAAAAAACCTAAAAACATTTCTTATTTTTTAGTCTCACATTCACAAAAAATCACTATTCTAAAATATGTTAGTGGGTAAACAGTGTCGGAGAGATGAAAGAGGCCTACAACAGCACAAGGTGACAGAACACAAAATCGAGAAGGATGCATGTTGGGGTTTTCACGATTCCCACTGTTTAGAATTGGTGCATCATCTATGGCACGATATTTTCAATCAAGGCCAAACGTCATCAATTTAATCTTAAACAACATGCCCTTATTCACGAGGACTTGTTAGAATACACACACTATCATCTTACCCGCTTTTCAGGATATATGTGGGAACTTCAAGTACAAGGGGATGAATGAATAAGAAATCAAGATGAGGCTCTTTCCTCCTCAGTGGTTTGATTCATTACTGCCTAAAAGCATCGCTTCAAAAATTCACAATAAAGTACTTTCCTCGTGTTAAGGTTGACAAGCTCAAATATGACATCTCAGCCTTTCAAGCATCTAATTTGGAGAACTTCAACGAGACATGGGAAAGGTTCAAGGAGCTATTAGGAATCTTGGATTCAATAAGGGATTACAAATTTACTCATTATACTCCGGATTGATCCCCTCCATCAAATCTACATTTGATTCTGCATCTAATGGCTCTATAAATATGACGTCGGTCATGGAGATTTGTAGTATGTTCAAAACAATGAGTGAGCAAAGTGCAATGGGTCCAAATAGGGGATTACAGAAGAAGACTGGAGTTATATTGTGGACATCAATATATTGATACTTGAAAAACTTGATCCCTTAACAAAGAAGGTGGAAGGACTAATACACGCTCAATCAGTTAATTTTGTTCAAGAACCTCTTCCAGTATGCGAGACATGTTGAGCGAATCATCAAAATTACTATTAGCCACCACTAATTCTTTACCAGCTGAGCAAGCTGCTTGTGCTCAAAACTTCCAACGTTAGTAGAATAATCCATATCTGTGGACATACAATCTGAGTCAGAGAAATCGTCTTAACTTCTCATGCAGCAAACATTTAGAATCTACAAAATTCATTGAACCGAGGAAGACCACATGAAAAGAAAAGATGATGGAAGAATCCATAGCTCAGTTGACACATCAATAGTTGAAGAGCGAAATGATCCTGGCATGCAAAGCACTAAGGCAGCTCTAAAGAGTACGGAGAACCAAATAGGGCTAAGGAGTGGAGCCTCATTTCAGAAAATTAATGTGAAAAGATGGGATGCGTAAAAGTAAATTGAGTCTAAGAAAGAGCAAGTAGATCAACTTGATAACTTTGAGGAACTTGCTAAACAATATAAGCCAACTACTCCATCAGCTAGATTTCCTACCCTGGTCAAAGCTTATGTGCCTCACTTGCCGTTTCCTCAAAGACCAAGAAGATTTAAAGGGATAAGGATTTTGATAAGTTTCTTGAAATTTTCTAGAAATTACACACCAATATATCGGGATGCCTCTCTACCACAAGTCCACGAAGAAGATGCTAATAAAGAAAATGAAGCTTCAAGAATTCGAGATAATGGTTCTGTAACTAAAGAGTGCAATACACTTCTCCAAAGTTAAAAGAACTAGAGAGTTTCAAAATACCTTGCACGGTTGGAAAATTGATAAATTTTAATTCTTTATTTGATTTAGGTGCAAGTGTTAACCTAATGCATTTATCTGTCTACAGTAAACTAGGTTTGGAGGAGGTAAAGATAACTACAATTTCTCTCCGACTAGATGACCTAGCAATCAAGCATCTTCGAGGCGTTGTAGAAGATTTTCTAATCAAAACAAACAAGTTGATCTTCTCTGCTGACTTCCTTGTACTTGAAATCGAAGAGAACTAAAACAAGTCGGTGATTTTGGGACGACCCCTCATTGCAACATCTTATGCTCTAATTAGGTCATTGATCCACCTTCTTAAAAATATGCATTCTTTAAATATTCATTTTCAACCACATAGTATTCAATAAAATAATATTACACGCAAATTCAAAATTTTTTCTTCTTTTTTAACCACATATTTTCTATTACATTACTATTTAAAATGCATTCTTTCCTTAAGAATGTGCATCAAACATGGGCTTAATGTAGGAAAATGGGAGCTAATATTCAAGGTGGCGTATGGTCAACGTGTATTGTTCCCCGGACTACCTAAACAAGAAAAATACTTCCGAGTTGATGAAGAGGTGAATGTGGGTGAAAAATTAAAGTGCGAATTGGAGGTGCCAATTGAACATAGGGAAAAAAAATAGTGGTGAAAATAAAAAAGGAGGTAGAGCCCGAGCTAAAGGCCAAACCAATTGGGGAAGTCAAAAGGTGAAATTATAACATCAAAAATATGGAGAGTGCAAGACTGAAAATTGTAAGCAATGTAAAAGGCTTCAAGGGCTCTTTTAATCTTCTTCAAAAAGTCAAGTTAATGACTTTAAACAAGAGTAAGTTGTGAGGTAACTCAATTTTTTTATCCAATTTCCTCTTTACTTTTCCCTTTTTTCTTAGGACTTGTTTTTACGATTTTAAAATTTTTAGAACAATTTGGAGTCAAGGTTATCGAAAATAAGTTAGTCTACGCTCCTATGTGATTTCATTCTTTCGTTGGTACCAATATTCAACTTAAATTTCTTGATAAGTGCGTTTACACACTTATTTAGATAACAAAACATGGATAATTGTTGGTAAATATATTGGAATATGGCATGGATAATTGTTGGTAAATATATTGTAATATGGCTTAATTCCATATAAATTATGTTTTGCAAGACAACATTGGTGAATAGTGGAGTTCAGGAGATACAAGCAAAAAAGGATGAAGATGGAAGAGAATCAATGTTCAGGAACTAAAGTGGAAATAGCCGAAAGATGATTCAGAAGAAGAAATAAAGATTTGAAAGATTCAAGGACCAATTGAGCGAGGGAATGAAGCATTAGAAGACGAAGAAGCAAGAAAAGAGATCAAGAAATGAGAAAAAAGAGTTCAAGGACTAAAACGCAAAAAATGGACTTTTTTGTGCTATGTGGACACAGAGCATGTTAAGCCATGCGGTCACATGGTAAGTTGCATGAAATTCTAGGGCTAAAGTTGTTTGAACTATGCTATAGCATATGATTGTACTGTGCTGCAACATAGTATATTTTTGAAGGAAAATTTCGGTTTCCTTGTATGACTCAAACTCTAACTCTTATGAAAACAATATTTGGGACGTCTTTTAAGACCTAGGGCCATCTAGAAACACATTATCATGCATTAAAACACATTAGAGAGCATAGAAGACAACAAGAAATATCAAGAGAAATTCCATGACATCAAGATTCATAATTTCGGTGATGTGCACTCTATATAATTTTCGTTTTCTTCTCAATATCATGTTAGAATATTTTTTTCTAGGAGGATGAACCACGTAATATGAGTTTTTAATTTTTAATTTTACGTATTTGACATTAAAAACACATTTTTGAATTTTCAATAATTTAAATGATTATCTTGTCTCTACGTACAATTATTGTACGCAGTAGTTGTATGAATTTGGTAACTTAATTTATGCAATTGAAAGAAGAAAAATAGACTCAACATAGTATAAATCGTCATAGCGATATGAAATAGAAATATACCGATATACTCTATATGAATCTTTAACTGTTAATAAAAATTCATACTCTTTTATATTCGCATCCATCATAGAAATACAGTTGAGTCATATATGAGAGTATGTTTAAAATTACTCGAGAGATTGTTGAATAAAATAGGAATATTGATTTTTTAAAATTCAATTGTTGTCAAAATGTAGAACTAAAGTTAAAAATGATCATTACATAAAAATTTGAAATCCTATTGCGCTTGTCATCTATTAGAACACTTTAACTTGCATTCAGCATAATTTGCATTTAGCTCAGTTAATTTACTCATAATTGCATAAGTAGATTATTTTGTCACAAACGAACACGTCACATTATTATTGTTTTGGTTAAGGTCGCAATAATTAAATTGAACTAAATCAATCTCTATTTGATGATATTTGAATTCAAATCCACTTAATTACTTGTTAACGAATTGTACACTTGCGATGGTTTTAAATCGAAAGATATTTTTGCTAGCAAGTTTTTGACGTCATTGTCGGGAATTGAGTTTTAGTTCAATTTTATTTACCTTAGCACTAATTCGAACATTTTTATTAGTTTAGTTCTTTCTATTTTAGTTTATTTGAGTATTACTGTTGTTGTTCTTTCAAGTCTTGTATGCAAAGGTCGCTGATGGTGAATTGATTCCAGCGATCCAGAAATTGAATGCACATTTCATCATAGACAAAGGGAAGCAAAAGTATCACAACAAAAAGACCAAAAATAGCAAATACAAATGGATAATGAACAAAAAGACCATGAATTCCCTACTGAATTGAATTGCTGCTTTTAGATATATGTGATTGAGAAGGTGGTCAAAGATACATTTATGTTACATAACCCGTCAGATGCATATGAAGCATGCATTGTGCATTCGCAATCTATTCACACTGATTCTCTTGAGATTGAGGCATGTGAAAGGTTTTTGGAGACTAACCCACCATAAATACATAAACGCCATTTTGCGGAGTTGGGAACTTGTCCTACAAAGCCACTACCATCCATTCAGTAGCCTCCTAAAATTGAAACTCAAGCAACTACCACCTCATCTCCGATATACTTATTTAGGAGAGTCCTCTACACTCTAATAATTATATCAAATTCAATCGATAAGGTGGAAGCGGATAGGCTAATTCGGTTACTTAGAGATAATAAGACAACCATTGGATGGTCCATTACAGCTATCAAAAGGATTAGTCCTTTACTGTGTATGCATAAGATTCTCATGGAGGAAAATTTTTTACCAAGGGTCTACAATCAGTGGAGCCTAAATCCAATTATGAAAGTGGTAGTTAGAGTAGAAGTATTGAAACTCCTAGATGTAGGTCTTATCTACCCAATATCAGATAGTGGTAGATTAGCTCAATTTAGGCTATGCCGAAGAAGATTGGTATTACGGTGGTTTAGAATGAAAAGAACGAATTAATTCCCACTAGGACTGTTATAGGATGAAGAGTTTGCATTGATTATTACAAATTCAACGTTGCTATTCGAAAGGATCACTTTTCATTTCCATTTATTGATCAGATGTTATAAGGATTGGCACTCTCATTATTGCTTCCTTGATGAATATTCTGGATATAATCAGATCCCATAGCGCCTGTTGATCAGGAAAAGACCACTTTTACTTGACCATATGGTACATTTGCTTATCATAGGATGTCATTTGGTTTAAGCAATTCACCCGCTAACTTTCAGCTTTCCATGATGGAAATCTTCTCTAACATGGTGGAGAAATTCATAGAAGTCTTCATAGATGACTTCTCGGTGTTTGGATCGTCTTTCAATAAGCATTTAGAGCATTTGAGTTTGGTCTTACAGCGGAGCAAGGAAACAAACTTGGTATTGAACTGGGAAAAATGCCACTCCATGGTGCAGGAGGGCATTATGTTGATGTGAACAAAGCAAAAATTCTGGTTATCGAGAAATTATCGCTACCTACATCAGTTAAGGATATTCGCAATTTCCTTTAGCATGTCGAGTTTTATCGATGCTTCATTAAAATTTTCTCAAAGATCATGAAGCCTCTGTGCAACTTGCTATTTAAGGATGTCACTTTTGAGTGTGTTTATTGGCTTTTAACAATCTAAAAGAAAAGTTAATCTCAACACCTGTAATCATTGCATCGGACTGGAGTTTGCCATTCAAGTTAATGTATGATATAAGTGTCAACGCGTGAGGGCCGTATTAGGACGGCGTAAGAATAAAATATATGTGACCTACGTGTGGAAAATACGCTATCGTATGCTGATATAGAAAATTATTTGGCCAAGTCTATCACTTCACTGGAGTATTCAAGTCATCAAAGAAAGAAATTCTTTTCTGACTTGAAATATTATTTTTGGAAGGATCTCATTCTCTACAAGCGAGGTGCAAATCAGATTATTCGAAGATGTGTACCGAGGAGGAAGTTCCTCGAATACTGGAGCATTGTCACTCATATGCATATGCAGGACATTTTGGTGCTTCAAAGATGGCCTTAAATATTCTACAATCTAGTTTTTATTGGCCTTCAATCTTCTAGGATGTTTTTGAGTTTGTGAAGAGGTGTGATGGATGCCAAGGCAAAAAAAATATCGCGAGAATGAACAAGATGCATCTGAATAGTATTCTAGAGGTGGAGATTTTTAATGTATGAAGGATTGACTTTATGGGGCCATTCTCTTCGTCATTCTCAAATCATTATATCCTAGTTGATGTTGATTATGTCTACAAATTGGTGAAAGCAATAGCATTGCCAACAAATGATGCGAAGGTGGTGATTCAGTCCCTAAATAAGTACATTTTCACTCGTTATAGCACATCCCGAGCTATCATAAGTAATGGGAGCAAACACTTTTACAATCGTCAATTTAAGTCCTTATTGGCTAAATATTGTGTCTGGCACCGTATAGCTACCCCTTATCACCCTCAAACCAATGGGCAAGTTAAAATCTCAAATCAAGAACTAAAGTCGATATTTGAGGTCAGGGTGAGTTCTTCAAGAAATGATTGGTCTAAAAAGCTTGATGATGTTTGTGGGTTTACAGAACAGCTTTCAAAACACCCATAAGTGTGTCTCCTTATCATCTATTTTTGGGAAAACATGCAACTTGCTAGTTGAATTAGAACATCGTGTTTACTGGGGCCAGAAACTTAAATTATGATTTTAAGGCAACTAGTGAAAAGAGACTACTTCAATTGAATGAATTGGATGAGTTTCGACTGAAAACTTATGAGAACGCAAAGATTTACAAGGAGCGCACCAAAAGGTGGCATGACATGTATATTCAAAGAAGAAAGTTTGAGGGGGGCAAAAAGTCTTGTTATACAACTCTAGACTCAAGCTTTTTCCGAGTAAGCTAAGGTCAATGTGATCGGGTCCATACAGAATAACAAATAAAGCTCCATATAGGTTGTAAAGATCACCCATGAAAGTAAAGGGACTTTTAAAATTAATGGATAGCGGTTGAAGCCTTATTGGAGAGGTGAATTCTAAAAAAAAAAAATTAATCGTTCATCTTAGAACACCGGAGTGAATTAACCACCATAGATTCAAGCTATACACTATAAACACGCGCTTGTTGGGAGGTAATCCAATGTTTCTTCCCTTTTACTTATTCCGCTTTATACATTATATTAGAAACTTTCATGTTTTTTTATAGTTTTTGGTAGTATTAGGTTATCCATAATCCATATAGGTCACAAATAATATATACATAGTCCAAACTAGATTTAAAAGGTGTTATGCATGAGTGTGGAGGTGTTGGAGTGTTGCTTGTTTGATTCGGTGTGAAAATTACGTATTTCGAGGTCAAAAGATAATTTTAAGCTTTCTCGAATCAACAAGTGTTTTAAATTTTGAAAGTGATTTTGGAACCAACTACATGGCCTACACTCACCCCCTACAGTTTAAAATATGTTTTGAAAATCTTCGAGGGTAGTGGAAAGCCGATTTTAGTTGTGGCTAGAAAAACTAGATTTTAGATAGGGAAATAAGTGAGTATTGCAATTTTTGCATGTTTCATGCACTTATGATACTTATTTGAACTTGTTTAGCATGAAATTCAAGGTCTAAAAGGTTGGCAGTGGTCAAAAGGCAAAATTTTTGAAACATGCTAAAATCTCCCTTACTAGTAGCCTATGCGGTTGCATAGGCATATCCAGTGTGCGGTCGCATTCAACGTGACAGAGTTTTTCAGTCTCGAAAAATCATTTTATGCAACCGCATCCAATTACTCTATGCCGTCACATAGATTAAAAAAAAAAATCATTAAAACCAACACACACGAGAACATTTTGAAAACTCAAACACACACTGCACTTCCCTTGAAAAACCACTCAAACACACACGACAATTCCATTGTTGATAACCCATCAATAATCGAGCAAGAATTTTACATTCCATTGCTTAACCCACAATTTCATCATCTACAAACCATTCTAACAAAGAACTCAAGGTGTGTCTCTCACCTCTTTCTCATTGCTCTCATTTTAGGATAATGCTCTTTGTATTATTAAAAAAAAATTGATTGATTGAAGGAGTATAGGATTAGTTTGATTGTGGTGTATTAATTGTGTTTGTGGTGTCAAACTTATGGTTTGCTTAGAACCCTAATTAATTCAAACTTACGACAGAAATTGGATACACCCTAGGGGTTTGATTAATTTTCTAAGTAGAAATTCATGTCAATTTAGGGCTAAAATAGTAATTGGAATGATTAACATATAAACCTAGTTAGCACATCATAAGCATGACATGGCTAGGCACAAGACAATTCACGTCACCAACTTCGTCTCCTTTATCTAACACAAACGACCTCCGTTTAACCTCAAGATCAATGTGAACTCTTTCATATGCCCGAAGATCGCTCGGGAAAACTTCAATTTTTCTCAATGTATTCTGGAGACAAATATCCTTGGTCGATCATGGGGTCAAAATAGGGAATTTGCATTGTTTAAGTTGATTTCGGGTCTGTGAGCCAAACTTTGACTTTTATGGGATAATAACCTTATTTCATTACACAATTCATCGAGCATGGCATCATTTCATTAATTTATGCTTTATTTGGTTTCGTTACTAGAATTTATTGAGTGCGAGCATTGTATGCATGCATTTTGAAATAAGTTTGGGGAATTTGGATACTCATGCTATTTTATATCTTCAGGTGACATGCAATTCATTTGTGCATCACAATTGGACTAATACTTTCATTTTTCTTGTTTACATAATGCCTCTTAAGCAAACTTCTAAAACAAAGGAGAAAGTTGCATCCACGTTCGGTACTACACGTAATTGGGGACCTAAATGGGGTATAAAGGGATTTTTGAATTAGGAGGCCACGTCTAGATACTCTGATATCATTATCCATTCAGAATTACTCATGGAGAGGCCTATGAAACTCGAAGATATCCCAGGATTTGAGTTAGTGACTCTAGTTAAGAACTGTAGATGGGACAAGGTGGTGGAAAGACCATCCCTGGTGTATGAGGTGCTTTATAAAAAAATTTATACAAAATTCAACAATGAGATGGACATTGCAAGGTTAGAGCATCTGCATCAAACATGGATGAGGGATAAGTGGATTATGTTTTCATCCAAGGTAATACATGAGTACGATCAACTAACTTGGGATAATGTAGTCCCAATTTCAGGTAATTTCCATTGGAATAAGGTAGGGGATGTGTTACTTAGGAGAGAGAATGCTTGGCAATTACAGACTGGTGAGTGGCATCAGATTGAGCTTACACTGTCGATAACTATCTTGTGGATCTTCATGTACCATAACATCGAGCCTATGATACATCAAACCACATTCAATAATCGTAAGGCCGAATTTATCTACCATTTGGAGAGGGGTTGGAAGATTGACTTGGCGACTCTCATCTACGAGCAGATTCACTCACAAAGAGTTTGGGGGGACTGCCACCATTCTTTGATATTTTTTAGTTTGATAAGCGAAATTTACAGGAGCTCGGGTGTGACTATCCCATCTAGAGAACTTCCCGAGAAACCTAAAGCTCTTATTAAGTACACTACATTAGAGACTTAGGATAGGGTTCGGGAAAAGCATAAAGAGAAGTTAGAGAGAGCGCATCCGACAACAGCCAGCTAAGCAAGGTCAGGAGGCAAAGAATGTTGAGATGCCTCAAGCTCTACCACCACCTATTGACGTTGATACACAACTGCTGAGACAAATGTTCGCTATTATGACCAACTCTAGTTGAGATATTCAGAGCTTCAATAGGCTTTTGGTGCCATAGGTGTTGATATCCAGACGGTGCAGAGTAATATAATCACTACCATAAATTTTACAGTTATTGCCAGGAGAGAAGTAAAGACCTTGAATGAGCGATTGAGTACTAATGTGGGTTGATTTGATGGTATCCAACTAAGGGCTGACGAGACGTAGAATAGATTAGGCAGCATAGAAACTGAGGTTCGGGAGCAATCTACACTAATTCAGGGTATGCAATAACAGTTTGACTTGGGTTTTGGCATGATGAGGGGTTTACAAGCTCGGCTAGCCCAACAATCTAAGTTGTTGAGATGAATTCTTACACGGCTGCATCCACCGTCAACAGATGGCACATCAGGCTCCAGTTTCCTTCCACCATATCTACCACTACCTCCATATTGATCTAAAGGGTATTATGTGTTTTTCCTTCAACTCCACATTTCACTAACTTCTATTTTTTAAACATTGTGGACATTGTTTTGTATAAGTTTGGAAAGGTGGCAAGATTTTCATGACATTTTTAACATTCATCAATATTTGTGTATACTTCACTATTTTTGTGTGATTGCTCGTGTGAAAAACAAATTAGTAGTAGTTTTTATTTATTATCTAGTATTTGCTCATTGTTTGTGTGCTTGTATAGGTTTGATGGCATTGTCGGCAATAATGTTGGTTATTGGAATAGGTATGG
The DNA here is from genome assembly GCA_903798385.1 of Fraxinus cuspidata. Classification (NCBI taxonomy): domain Eukaryota; kingdom Viridiplantae; phylum Streptophyta; class Magnoliopsida; order Lamiales; family Oleaceae; genus Fraxinus; species Fraxinus cuspidata. Next base: position 19,288 of record CAIGRP010129978.1, read on the forward strand.
ACTAGCAATAGTTGAAGTATTGCATGATTAGATTATCTAATACTTACTTATGTGAAACCTAACATTCTCTGTGCACAACACTCATGTTTTACATGTTAAGTTGGTGATTGGACTCATTACCTAGAGAAGAGTTGAAAAAAGTAAGTTAAACCTAGAAACCTCTATTATATTTATCCATAATCCATTTTTAGAGAAATTTGGAGATGGTTGAGCTATTGTAAGGAAACATTACGATGAGTGAGGGTTCCGTGCATGAAATTATCTTGTGTGGATTGTCTAAAACCAATGAGACGAAGATAAGATGAAAGTCTTAAGTTAAGGGTTGGTTTTAGATGTTGAATGTCGAAAAGAAAATGGGAATAGGACTAATCTATGTGTGAATAAAATCATGTTTTCGAGCATATATAACTCGAGTGAATAAGCATATAAGGGTTTAAAACCTAGTGCCTTAAAGTCAACTAACTTGAAAGTCGTTGGCCTAAAACTTGTTACATGAGTTATATAGAAAGAAAATGAGAAGATGTTTGAAAAGAAAAAAGCAAAGAGAGAGAGAGAGAACAAAAATAATTGAGAAAAGAAACAATTGCACCGATTAAGCCTCAGGACATTTGGTTGATAGAACTATACATTTGATGCAAGACAGGTTGGTTAGTTTAGTCTTAAAGGTTGGAGTAATAAAAAATATAGGATAATATCTGATAACCCAAGGGGTGAATTGGTTTTTGAAACTTTTTCGACAATTAGTCTCAAATTTATTTAATTCACAAGATATAAATGCAAAGTGTAATACGAGAAGTAATTATGCAAATTCAATAACTTAATTCAAGTATGGATGTGGCACAATATATATGACAATTTAAAATAAAGTGCACAAATGTAAAGATAACAAGCGAATTTAATGGGGTTCGATACACAATGTGTTCTACGTCTTCGTTACCAAGCTCTCTATCACGAGTAAGGTCAATTACACTATAATGATAACTTACAAATAAGGAGTACCAATCTTTAAGTGACTTACAACAAGGAGCACTTATCCTTAAATGACTTACAACAAGGATCACNTCGATACACAATGTGTTCTACGTCTTCGTTACCAAGCTCTCTATCACGAGTAAGGTCAATTACACTATAATGATAACTTACAAATAAGGAGTACCAATCTTTAAGTGACTTACAACAAGGAGCACTTATCCTTAAATGACTTACAACAAGGATCACTTATCCTTAAGTGACTTATAATAAGGAGCATTTATCCTTAGGTGATTTACAACAATGAGCACTTATCTTTAACAACAATCGAGTTTTC
>CAIGRP010129991.1:0-11817 GCA_903798385.1 Fraxinus cuspidata
TTAGATACATATTTTGAAAAAGAGACGAATTGATGAAAATATTGTCACATTAAGTTTGTTAATTTGTAAGTAAGAATTTTTATGAATTTAAGCATTTATTATTTTATATATTCATTGAGCCTTAAAGGAGCTCCAAATAAATAAATAAATTATTATCTTATGCATTTAACGGAGTTATTAATTTAGTACACCGATACAAGTCGAAACCAAAGAATTTTATTATTTAAGCGATATTATTAATTTATCAAATTTTTACTATTATTGTAAGGCTTAATAGCACAAATCGTCCTTACGTTTGACACTTCTTGGGAAAAACATCTCTACGTTTCATTTTTTTGCATTGTCGTCATTATTTCAACGTTTCATTGCGGAAAACATCGTTTTTCACATTTTTGACGTAAAATGACCAATATACCCTTCTATTTAAATAAAACAAAAAAAAGAGAAGAAAAATAAAGAACAAATTGTAATTTTACTTCTAAAATTTTTTAAAAAATGCAAATGAGTGCAAATAAATTATTAAAATATTAAAAATATCCAAAAATGAAAATAAAAACTTTTTCTCTCTCCTCTTTTTCTCCTCCCCCTCCTCAACCTCCTCCATTAGTACATTTAGAGCATCATACTCCCTTTGCCGAATGTTTTTCTCATCGTATTGTTGCTGCCATACATACAGAAGTCAAATCAAAAGCTAAAAAAATTGACTTTTCAATTACCACGAGCAAAGGAGGAGAAAAAGTATGAAAGCAAGGGACCTGGTCTGAAGATGCAACACCACTGTTAGGATCTGAAAATTCAGCAAAAGTTCATCTGCAACTTGGTCAGACATTGATTTTGTCAAGTTTAGATATCACACGAGGTCATTTCAAAAAATTAACATTTACGGGAAAATTAAGGTCAGTCCATGGGATCCCAAGTTTTCTATACTAAATCAAGTTATTAAGCTACACAATCTACACTTATGGGTGCATAGGACAGTAATCTCATTACGTGAGATCAAAAGGGGACAGAGAGAGAAAGAAGTGCAGAATGGGAATTGGGTTTTCAAGATTTTGCATGTGAGGTCCTTGTGGAAGGAAATAGACGAGAGGGAGTGTAAATTTGTTGAAGAAATTGGAACCAAATTGGAAGTTTATTACATGGCAAAAAGAAGATTATTGAGAATATGATTTCTTGAAAAATGATGTTTTCCACAATGAAACGTTGAAATAAGGACGAAAATACAAAAAAATGAAACGTATGGACATTTTCCGCAAGAAGTGTCAAACGTAGAGACGTTTTGTGCTATCAAGCCTTATTGTAATCTCAAGTAGGAATTTCAATGCTCCATACTAAACCCTTATTTGGTAGAGTAAAATCAGATTACTAGTAAATTTTAATAAAAGTTTTATAAAATGTTTTGTTGAAAAGTTTTGATCCCCATGAAGTATATAATTAAAATTAATTGTTAACTATAACTTGAGATTTTAATCCAAACCAAACAGGTGTTAAACCTTGGTTTACTTCAATTTTAGCGTCACTGCAATAACTCTTTGTTTGGTAAAAATTCAAATTCAAATTTTAATCTAAATCAAATTAACGATTAATTTTAATCATATATTTTACGAAACTCGCAACTTTTCAACCACAAATTTCATCAATTTTTATCAAATCAAAATCTGGTTTTAATTCACACCAAACACATAAGTGATGTTTTCATCCATTGTAGCCTGCACATGGAGAAATACTTCTTTTTTCAACAGCACGAGAAAATAATAACCAAGACTGCCAACAAAGTTAAAAACACCACTAATGCTTTTGATAGCTAGCAAAAAATGATACGGATGAACAGTTGAAACTCCTCAAAAGTTCGTCTTGGCCAACATGTTTATATGCAATAACGAAGCATTAGAATTAACAATAACATGTTTGCAATAATGCCTTATTAATCAATTAATAACCTTGTAACAGCTTCAAACCAAAAGGTAAATGCACAACCAATCTGACATGGTTTTGCATTATAGAGGCCCTGGGAATGTTCCATTCTCCATCTGCTCGTTCCACTTCTCAACCTGCAATAGACAAAAAGGTCAATGAAAATGAACAATCAAAGTTCAATTACATGGGAAAAATAGAAAGAAAACGAGGAATAAACAGACATAAAAGCTGCAGTCTGCAAAGAAGTAATAGCAGATAGTTATTTGTGCTATTGTACCACCAAACAATAGTTTACATTAATCAGCCCCAAGGATAAATAACGAGATCCACTGGTAGACCACTCAGTCGTTAATTGAAAGCATGTCATGGATTTAAGTTCATATCAGAACAAGTTATCTACCAACTACTGGATCATAACCACACTAAAGCATAGCCCATAGGAAATGGATTCAGTCATTTGATTTTACAAGTTCTTAGAACCTCAAATAGCAAAGAACAGAAACATAACCACCTCAAGAATTTCATGTAAATCTTGGAGGAGATAACCATCTCGAAACAAGTAAAATCAATCTTTAGGGTAGGCATTGAATAATAAGCCCCGCTATAAAAAATAAATAAATAAAATAAAAAAGAAAGAAAGATATATACCCCTTTACTTTCTACTAGTTGTGGTCAACATGCATTTCACGTTATTTTTAGATTTTATTTTAAAATCCTATAAAAATGTTAAATTTTTAAATAAAGTAGTTCAACACGTATATTAATAATAAAGCTAAGAATCAAAACCCATCAAACCACATCAAACAATTTAACTTATTGAGCCAAAGTGCCATGCATGCCCTACAAATTTAGAGAACGAAAAGAGCATTTGGCCATGGAAATGGGAGTTTGACAAAATGGTTTGGCTTTGCAAGAAAAAATGATTTATATTACAGTTGATAAGGTTGTTATTATTATCGTCTAGCTTTTTACCTATCATGCCAATAAAATGAGGGAGGTTTATTTGTTTTTACTCACTATAACCACTTGTTCTACCAAGATGAACATAGATGTTTGCAGGAACACATTTGGAGTCAATGGAAGAAAATGGGACTTTCTAGAGGATAAATTAATTAAGGAAGTGTAATTTTTCCAATTTATATGTACAAAGAAAATAATTGACAGAGTATAACCTAAGTTTTCCTTTACTTTCTCGCAAAGCCATATCCATGGCCACATGCCCTTGCATGAATGCATACTAAACTAAAGGCACTTTCCTTCATGACTTTGCTAGGTATAAATTCAATGTCACTTGCTCTATCCCCACAGCAGTCACCATTAATTCTTCCCTTTAGCGAGTCTAGGTATTTATTCATTCTAAAAGCTTTTTGCAGAAAGGCTGAAGGGTAAATACTTCTTGAGGGCACTGGAAATGGCTGCAGTGGAAGGAGAAGTCATTAATCATCCACCACCCAATAAACACCCATTGGTGCCTTATATTATCATAACACCTATAATGCCAAAAAAGCTACTTCTTATTTAAAGAAAAGTTAGTAATTCAGAAAATACAAATTCAGAGAAATATACAGTAATAACATAAAGGGAAGGCTTCAGTGTGTGTAACAATATGTTTATTACCAAATATTCATATATTGATGTATAATGTATTATTCTTAAAGATCAATTGAGTGCTAATGTTTGACTAGTATTATTGATGAAGATTGTGTATATGAAAAATAGAATGCATTTGATACCCTTACAGGTCGCCGTTGGAGTTGAGCTGAACATAATTGATGCCTTAAGTCTGGCCATTGACATGAATATAACTAAATTCTGTATCTAACAATTATTAAATACTTCTCCTTAAGTTATTAACGAATGAGATTCTCATGGCTCAGCAATGCGTTTAGTTTTAGGCTTCAAGATATTTGCAGTTAGTCCATCTAAAAACTTAAAAGAAACTATATCAGTTAGGATCCTTGGCAGTAAACATTTTCCTTGATGCAACAAAAGGGGGAGAGAGAGAGAGAGAGAGAGAGAGGAAATGACAAGATTATCTTTCCTTGTCATATAGGGAAAAAGGTCCATATTTTAAAGTGAAGTCTTGAGCTAATGGGCTTCAAGAAAAATATATTACATCAAAACAAAATAATTCTTCATCATTTGATATCTTAAAAATGACCTCACTTGTAAATGATGCCCAAATATACCAATCATACACACGCAACTCTGAATTTCTCATAAAGAAGATCCACATATTCAAACACAAAAGTACACAGTTAAAAGTAGGAGCAACTACAAGTGCAGAACATGGGTTATTTATGTTTGTGTAAGCTTACGGAATAGTACTTGTATATATTTAACATAGCACCAAAAAAAAAATTTTTAAACTCATATTGCACCAATAAAAGATCATGATTATCTAGGGAAATCGACCCAGTAGCATATTAACTCACCCATTCGCCAGGGCAAAGGGAACGATAGTACTTGGCAAACTTTCCACAATCACCAGATTCTTCTCCCTTAGCAGCCACACACCTAACAGTAAACACGTAGTTAATTAGTTCCAGGTAACAAAAAATTACACACATTTCTTTCACAATCACATATAACTAAACTTCAGCTTCCTATTACGTTTTTGAAGCTTTGCAGGTACTTTCATCTATCAAGACTTGCAGCCTATATCAACCTTTTGGGCACACTATCAATGAACCCCAACGAAATAGCCCTAAACTCATCCTATCAACTAAGCCATAGAATAGCATGCTGCTGCCACTGCGACTCAAAAATGAAAAAAAAAAAAAACACTGAAAGCTTAACATTAACATGCTACACATTGACAAGAACAACAATCTAACATGAATAAATTCTTTTGGACCAAAAAGTCACTCAGTTGACATATAATACAGACTTGAATTGCTCATATAGAAATAATAAAAAATAATATGAGAAAAGATGAAATATTGGTACTCGAGGAACCAATAAGCCTCCCAATTACAAACAAGTTTGCAGAAATAGTCTTATGATGCATCGACACAAACATGTGTCGGATTCGTCGATACGGAATTTTTCAAAAAAGTGCCCACATGATATATTACCAGCACGTTGATTAAATTCTTTAAAGTTTTCATTTATATAGTATAACTTTAATTTTATACTTGTTAATAATTTTTCTTTTTAAAATGTTTTAAATATGAATACCTACTTTTTATTTAATAATAATTTTAAGTTAAAAAATATATAATATTTATGATAAAGAAATAAAATGACTATGAAAGATTGTCTGAGGAGTGTCGGTATCCAAAACGTGTCGAACACGAACGAGTTACCTTAATTGAAGTGTCAGTGCTACAGATGAAATAATTCATCCAAATATTATTCATTATCAGCTTGGAGTTAAATATAAGATTATTCATCCACCTAAAAATAAGAAACACTAACAGTTCCATGTATCCCTAATAACAAAATAAATTTACTCTTAACTTTAAGTATTTCCAAAACACTCTCTAAATAGAGAATGCTTTATATTTTGTAGGTCAAATGCTTAAATAGCTCAAATAGACTCTATTTTAACTTCTTTTGGCTCTCAATATTTGGAGAGTTAAACTCACTATTTATTCTTACTTTATTCTGATTGGATTTAATGAGTTATAGATTTTAATACTTCACTCCTAATATTATTCTAATATCATTTGAATTGATTGGCCTTAGACACACACCCACACACGTGTGTGTGTGTGTGTGTTAAATAAGAGATGAGAAGAAATAAATAAATGTTTCTTGGAAAGGACAAAATGAAGAGCCAAAATAGACAGCATTATTAAAGTGTATAAAAAGTTTACACTTTAACTTATACATGCTCTCTATTATACATAAAATATTTTATTTATAAATAGAAAGTCTCATGGATGTTCTCTTAGACTAAGTCAAAAATAAATAATACGCAACATAAAATAGAATAGAATACAAAATTAAAAATTAGAATTGTAACATCATAAAAACCATAAATTACATTTCAAGCTTACAAAGTGGTTGTGTTTGCTCCATCCACTGTATGGCCATTTCATCAATGTGTGTTTAAATCCAACATGTAAAAATAAAATTGATACCCTCTATTTGTCAAATTTATAAATCAAACTTATAAAAAGAAATAGAAGTGGATCCCATTGAGTAGTAGTTATGAATGTTAAAATTAATATTTGATTTTGACGAAATTTATAAATTGATTGCCAAACGGACTATATATAACATATACTGAAATCGGATCTAGAGCCAAGAAATTAATTGAGCGGGGGTGGAGTCAACTAACAAAGATTTGCCTATTCTAGTTGGGTGGAGATGAGGAGTTTAAAGAAGTTTTCTCATATCTGAAGCAACAATGTAAGGGTATATTAAGAGAGAGTCAGATAAAAAAATATTGGTGTGATTATGTGGATTTTTATGGAGGAAAACGAAAGAGAATTATATATATATCTACAAAATTCAGCTGATTTTTTTTCTTTTTTCCAAATACCAACTTTTATTTGTAAATTGGATAACTCTATAATGGTCATTGTTTAAGAATTAAAACAAGCAACACCAAAAGCAAAAAGAAACAATGATTTTAAACTAGATTTAGGCATTGACTTAGAAGAGATAAACGATCAAGAGTCAAAAATTGAACTGAAATCAAACTACATGACAAAAATAACTAATTAAAATAATAATTTGTTAAGTTCAGTTTGATAACCAGTTTATATTTTTGTAGAAATTGAGACTTTGCCAAGCTCTTAAGACATATAATAACATTCAATTAAGACTATTTAGTTGGTAAAATTTTAAGAAGTTTTGTAACGAAATATCAGTTATGTAAAATCCACTACCCACGTTAAACCACTCCACTAACAAGACAATCAGCAGCATGAAACCCCAGTTGAATTTGATACAAAAATTCTGCCTTCTTATTACAAGAAAATTGGACACATACAATTTAATTGAGTGTTATATATACAGAACTATACCTGACTTGAATTTTCATCAAAGCACCACTAATTCACTCAGCTCTTTTATCTCTCTATCACTTCACTCATTCACCATGACTACGTTCACTATCTCATATACATAGGGTGCAATGTTAGTAGCTGCACCTTCTACACATTTCCCATATTGCAGTGGAAATAAATTAACCGGCAACCATTCTAGAGCCTTCTTCTCTTGGCACCAATTGTGGATAATCCATAAATTAGAAGAAGCAATGGAATTGATATGAAGCACCAAAAAAAAAATTTTGGAAATTTCCTTGCAAAGTTGGTGATGCTCTTTCAATCCCATCCGAAATCCATGGTCATCAATTAGTATTCCTCGCACACACTCTCTCTATGTATATATATACACATATTCATGCACATGTAGAAAAAATTTCTCTTCAAATATTGACCCCACTGGACACAGTGGCTCTGCCCTTGAATAAAATGGATGGAGCCAAATCATAATTTACAGAACAGAAATGGACATTTATATGCTAGCCATGCTAGAATACAATATAGAACTAAAATAAACCAAAGAGATACGAAGAAAACATCAGATTTCCTTGTCATTATCCAATGTCAGTCTTTGTCCATCTCAAGTCATATTTTGTCACAATAAGCAGCTAAACAAATGAATGCGGTATTAAGACCTAAAAAAAGGAAAAATGAAAGGGATGGAAAACAAAAAAGACACTTTACCTGTGAAACTCAATGTAGCGTGTGAAACAATGTCGAGTTTGGTTGGTTGTCGGGAATCGAAAATCAGCTGGTGCAGTTTTCAGTTCAATCTGATAACGAAGTTGAAACAGGCGAAAACAAAAATCCTTAATGAGAAGGAGCCCAAACAATTCCAACATTAATGTTCTGTGATATAACATCTAATACCACTCAACCCTAAATCAAAAGCAATTGAAGAAGATCGAGATAAAAAAGAAGGGGACGAATTCATGAAACCAACCAGTAAGACAAAAATATGTGAAATAAAACAAATGAATGGCCAACATCCAGCAATAAATAAAACACAAAAGGATCAGTAGTAATTTAACCATCTAAAAAAATTCATTAATCCACTGAGGAGAGAAATAAAATAATACAGAACAATATGCTTTGAAACATTCACAGATCATGTCGATTCGTGCACCCAGAGATTTGAAATGAAAAGTCTAGACGCAGCAGACAATGTGGAAATTAAAATATGAAAATTTTTGAAGGGATTTTTACCTCGGCCATTGAAGATGTAAATCGATAAGAGTAAGCCCTTCGAATCACTAAAAGTTACTCCTTGAGAGGTTAACTTGTGTGTTTGTTTGGGAATTTAACCAGAAAAGTAGGAAGTGTCAATTAATTACTGTCCGGTTCGTGCAGTGACCAATGCAGAAGCTTCTTTTCTTTAAGGAAAATTGGAATTTTCATCCACAATCTTTGCTAGCTATTACTAATCTACCACTAACCTTCTTTCTAGCATTAGACATCCCTAAGATTTTGCTTAGCCCGTTTGACTCACATTATTATAGAATGAGAATGAAAAATAGAAGTGTTATTGAGTCCCACACAAGAGATAGAAAATTAAAATTGATGATTTGATGTGATGTGATGTATAACGGTCATATTTTTCACTTTTATGGATTAGAAATGAAAAACAAACGGAGCCTTAATTGTAAACCACGTCCATGTCGACAGATCCCGTTTCATTTGACTGATAAGGTTAGGTGCAACTTCACCCTTCACTTTTAAATAAACAAAAAATAAAAATAAAAAAATTCACATATAATCCCCAAGAATATGACAATAACATCTTCTTCCCTCTTTCATAAGCCTATGTCGGTAACGAGCTCCATCCACCATCATTGATGAGTCTACATTCATTGCCATCAATACACTGCCACGCTCTATGGTAGAAACTCCTTCAGCACTTTTATTATGAGTTGCTGGTAAAAAGACAGTGACCAGTCTGCCATTGTACTCTAAACTATCTCAATCATCAAGGATGGAAGAAAAAGTATCTTTACTGATGAAGAAGGCATCTACACCACCAAGGACTCTATCGTATCTATATTCAGGTTGATCCCTCTTCCAAAATCACTCCTAGTGGTGTATTTGAAGGCCACTTCATCATCGAGAAACGCAACCAATGCGCCACCCCTACTCACAATGTTTCCCAAACATTGACAAATTTCGATAGTTTCAAATTGTCTCATATTATTTAGCTAAAAATTATACAAATAAGCATAATGTTTATGGTTACTTTCCATTCCCAAAGCTTTTAAACATTTTGAAGGTTTCTTGTGTACATATAATTTTCTGAGAAATAAAATTAGAATATTTGAATAAACTTTTAAATGATGTTATATTATATTTTACATGGATTTGAGGGAAAATTCTTAAAAATAGCTTTATTTTTTCTTATATTATCTGACTTTCCCACTATTATTACCATTTGCGGACAAAGAAAAGACGAGAGCAACATTTGTCTTATAAAGACTTGTTTGACATAAATAAAAATTAATTTAGTTAATATCATAAATTCTCCTTGAGGTATCTGATATATTTATTTTTTTGGAAGACTTGAGGTATGTGATATTATATAGAAACTCTATATTTTTGTAAAAATTACTGAAGTTGTAGCTAGATAGGCCTCCTCGTTCTCCTTGATGTGTATGGTGTTCCGGCTACTCTAATCAGTTAATGCTGCTTGCAAAATGAGGTCCCAGCTTTCTCCCCCGTTGTACCTCCGGCGTGAGAATCAATAGTTGGTTTAGGAAAATAGGAAGATAGTATAATTAGAATTCAAATAGTTCGAGGTTCCAAAAAAATACCTTTCTCACCTTAAGGGTATTTATAGGCACCTGATGTAAGCACTCGTTTTACGGTTAGGGGTGCCACGTGTCCCACGTAGATCTTTCCACTTCGCCCACGTTCCAATGGGATGACCCCTATTCCTCAGGCGGTTGAATTTTGTCTATGTTTGCTGTTGGGCGGTTCTCATTCAACTCATTGCCATTTGTATGGTTAAACGTAGCGTTGGCTTCATAGTGGTGACGACCTATGGAAACTTGGAGGGCCTCAAGGTGGTAAGCGGCATCGTGGGGGTCGACGGTCTCATAGTGGTAGGCCCCATGGGGGTAGGCGTGCACATGGTGGTAGGCAGCTTCATAGTGGTCGATGACTTTATAGTAGTAGGCGGTCTATGCGGTCGTAGAAGGCTTATCATGTGTTGGGTTGGACGGCCTATCATGTGGTGTTCTACGTGGGGGTGCATATCAAGTTGCCCTTACCTCAATAACCAACGTAGCGAATTATTAATGATATCTTATATGACTAGCCCATCTATCTCTTGTCGATGTCTTTCGATAAGGGGTAGTCTCTTCCCGCTAGTTAATGAAATTTTTTTAATGTGTGTTGACATTTGATATAACAGTTCAATTGACGTAGAGTGGCAAAACACTATACAAGTGGCACTTCGTAATTGGATTTTAGTTTTGGGGGAAATTTCCCTCCAAAAAATTCAAAATCTATTTAAAGAGATTTGTGCTCTTATTTCAATCCTTCTTCTCATTTATCAAAATTTTCATCATCATCATCATCCTCTCTGAATGTAATTTCCTCTTTCATTCTTCCTTCATCTCATCTTTTATCATGTATAAAATATTCATTTCTCCCTCATTCGGTGAAAGTGAAAANTCATTTATCAAAATTTTCATCATCATCATCATCCTCTCTGAATGTAATTTCCTCTTTCATTCTTCCTTCATCTCATCTTTTATCATGTATAAAATATTCATTTCTCCCTCATTCGGTGAAAGTGAAAACGAGGGGCGAAAGAGTCGATCTACCTATTGTTGGATGGGCCGATCGATGTGGGCCCGGGGTCGACCAGCAGCGTTGCTTGTCGACGGTCGACCAGCCTCGCGGATGGTCATGGGGCGAGCCCCATCGAGAGTCCCCCTTGTAGGGTTGGCTAATTTCGTTCCGAGCCCAATGTTTCAACACATTCGGTTGAACTTCAAGCTTTTCAATCTATCCCAAAACGACACATTTGGTCAACTAAATCTTTAAACCAAAATATAGAGATAGAGCGAGATGCCTCGGGCGAGGAGGTGACCCTTGAGATTCCAAAATATTATAGCATTTATAATTCCCCATCTAAATTGAAAAAGACACTTAAAAAATATAATTGTGTGGATCGCTATGTTTATAGAGCCTCTAGACCCAAAGAAAAGCTTCCCAAGTTCGACCCCCGCGAGATTGCCGTTTATAAAAATATTATGGACGGTGGTTTTCAATTCCCCATCCATCATTTCTTCTTCTCGTTATTCAATGAATTTCACATCACTCCTAGCCAAATAAATCCTAACACATGGAGAAAAACGCTTTATTTCTTATACGTTTGCCTTAGCAAGAAAATTTCACTCTCAATGGATCTCTTCAGGTGCGTCTTTAAGATACACGAGTTAGCCCAGTTTAATCCCTTTGTCTATTTTACCACCAGGGGTCTCGTTACATTTTCTCAAGTTTAGGAATTCCAATAGCGGGTGAAAATCCCAATTTTTCTTTGCTCGACCCCATGAGGGACAATTCTCTTTCAGTACCCATTGGAGACATCCATTAATTCGCCTCTTCATTAGTGAAATCGAGATCACCCCCGTCTAAAAGTGCAAATCCAAAACTGACCAAATTTCCACCCTTGCACTCGATCTAGGGTCAATTTTGATAATGAGGAATATGTTGCTAGTGGAGATCGATCGTCTTACTGGTAGGTCTTTTTACCTTACTTGTATTTTTTATACTTGTGGAAATCTTTAACTTGTCTTTATTTACTGGGCTTGATTAACTCGACTGCTTGCACATAGATATGGATTTTCATCTAGACGAGGTGTTGAAGTCCATGCTTGAGCCGGGGAGCGATGAGGGGTTC
>CAIGRP010129996.1:0-18020 GCA_903798385.1 Fraxinus cuspidata
AAGTAGATGAAGGTTTAGACGATTGTGTAAGGAACAACATGCTCTCGAGACAAAGTCTCAACGATGGGTGCTTTATTTGCTAACATCACAGTTTACAAGAAGCGAAATGCCTCCAAGGGGCACAAGCACACTGAACTTAAAGAGTAATTGACGGTAAAAAAGATAATGAATGAAATTATATAGTTCTTTGTTTGAGTGTTGGATTTGATTTTCCTCTTTCTATGTTCTCTTTCCCCGTTTATACTCATTTGACGATTTTTTCCTTATAATGTTATCCGAGAAACTGTTGAGAAATCGATCATCGCCCAGTAACTACCCACTTTCTCCATGATAAATAACTCATCAATAATTGATACTTATCGTCCCATAACCACTCACTTCTTCCATGATGGATGACTTGCCAAAAAATCGTCCTTAACCACTGCTATATTTCTTGACTTTTAACCGCTCTTGATTGAAGCTCTTGGGTTGTGGAATGAACTGTTTCAATAACCGTCGCTTTACATAAGAATAATAAAGGCGTTGTGCCTGTTTGGATCTTGGGCATTCTGCATGTTTGAGCGATAATGCTTGCGCCAGGCCTTGGACGACTTATCGGTTTGGGCGATATTGGGAATCCGTTAATGATTATGTCTCGGGTATTGTCTCAGGATTTTTTATGGTCTCGTTTGGGCCCATCCTTCGAATTTCCTAACTGAGCTTCTGTATTTAGACCATTTAATTGTGCCTCGTTTTTTTTATGCGTCAACACCCCCCAATATGACAAAAATTTATTTCTAAATCTCCTTAACTTATGAAGACTTGCACATTTTATCTTTGTTTCTAAACTCGACTTTAAAGGTGGTACAAAGTTTTCAAGCAAATAAATAAACATTTCCGCTAATGTAGCTCTGGAGAAATGGAAATATCAACGAGATATACTTTATATTCTAGTAGTTTGTAAACGTACATGGGAGAAATTGGGTCGGGAGCGATGGAAACTTTTATAGGAATAGATCGTAAGAAACAAAAATTTTTTTTTTTCTATTTCTTAATTCAGAATGAAGGTTTATTTATCAAATATTAATCTCACTCAATAACTGAAAGAATAATACTATTTATTATTATAACAATATATTATCGATGAGCGGTAATTTAAGTGGAATAATAAGATCTGATAATTCAATTTTTTTCTCTCTCATAAAAAATGAACTACCATATTCTATTAATCCACGTAAGTTCTCATATCACCGATAATCCATCATTATAATGATCAATAGCATTACTCTAACTCAAATGTTACAAAATTAAAAGTTAAAAGACTTAAATGTTACAAAATTAAAGCTGGTACTCAAATCATAAAGGAATAGAGGCAAAATACAGACAAGGCTCACACTGTTATAAAGTCTTCTATGACACCTTGACACAATGTTTCATAATTATTACCACTTAACACTAAAGGACAAATTTCTGTAACTGACGCTCGTTGGACAACACAATGTAAGTTTGAGAAACGGGACCCATAAAATAAAATAAAAAAGAATTAGAAAATTAGGACCTTCACTGTTTTCATAAATCAAATTTTAAAAATATTCATATGTTGACATATACTGTCGTTATAAAATCTAGCCCCTATTTTGTTTTGAAAAAAATTGAAGTTTTAGAAATTTTTGGTGAAAATTGATAAAACATTTGATACAAAAATTGACAGAACTTATGGTTCCCATAAAACGTACGATCAAAAATGAGTTTGAAAAAAAAATGAATTTTAAGAAATGAAAATCAAATAGGAATCTAATGGATTTTAAAAATGCCACATAACACTCAACTACTTGTCAATTTAAAATACAATCATCTTTTTCATCAAATATTTTCCTCCACACTATATGTTATAATCCATCATATACATTTTTTTCATGTACAAGTAGCAAAATTCAATTTTTATTATGGTTTGAAACCATCTATCAATTCTATCTTTTGTACGGGTGACAATGAGCTGAGTTGATCTATTAAGCATGAGCTCAGCTCGGCCTATAAATTTTATTTTTCAAAAGACCGAATATAAAAAATTAAATAAGGTTTAAAAATCCTCCGCTTTTTGGGACTATCGTGTAAGCTAATTAAAATTGTACATAAATAAATTATTTCACGTTCAATTTAATACAAGACAAAAAAAAATAAAAAATAAATGTTAATAACGTTAGCTTATTCTTGTAAATTTGTAATCTACAAATGCAATATCTAATGGGTGTGTTTCCATGCAATTAGGAGTATTTTCATGACATCCCTCTTCTATTTGGTTAGTACGATCAACAATGTCTTGTCAACGAAGAAGTCCCCATTGGACGTAAGATAAGGCTACATGCACTATCAGTATCGGATAACACTAAACAATAGTGGATATTAATGAATATTAATATTGTTGTACATTTCACCATTGAAGTAAATTAGAAGAGTATCCGCTAGGGGCGGATAATGGTCTCGTACGAACTGAACAATTCCATTCGATTCTTATTAAATTAAATTGGGTAATGAATATTAAAATTGAGAATCAGCGGATTTGATTCTTTATCAATTCTAGACCCAAAATCAAAGAATTGAATTGAAGAATGGAACCTCTCAATTTTTTGTAATAATCGAACTTGCCTAATTCACTTTCTTTCTGAAAGGAAATTCGTCTATTTTTTAGTGTATTTATTTACTTTTTTGACATTAATAAATGAAAATTTATTGGACAAGCTTATTTTTTGTGTTTTTAAATTTTGACAGTGTTTGTCATTTAATAAGATAGAACATATGTTAGATTATTGTGTTGTTTCAAACATTATGAGAACGAAAATAGCTGTTAAAATTATGATAATATTGGAAATTTAATTATGGCACGAAATCGAAGAGAATTGTACGATTCCGTTCCATGATTAAAGTTGGATTTAGCAAATATTCTATTTACAAGATGTCTAGTAATTATTAATTAGATTATGTTCTCTTTAGGATTTAAACGAATTCGACCGTGTTCACCCATTGACATTTCATACTAATTTTGCGCTCCAAGCCTAAGATCATTGTGAAAAAGTGAAACCAACAATTTTTTTACTAGAATGTAAACTACGCAATTCAAACTTACTTTAAATTAAATACAAACATCGTTTGACTCCACATATATATATCTTTGGACGAGGATCGAAAACTAGTGCAATGAAAGAAATCATTGGTAAACTAAGAAATATTTGTTTGAATCCAAACGTGCGCTAATTGTAAAACTTACAAGTAAAGTCATTTTTAAGTTGCAAGAATGTGCAAGAAACTTTTTAACATTTTGAGAGTGAAATTTGGAGCTTTCTTTTTATGAGTTAATGCGACTTTTTATGCCACTTTCTTTCACTATGCTATAAATTACAGAAGTGATTTCTGCTATTTTACTAATTTTTCTTCTATCTGACTTTTTTTATTGTATGCTGATGAGGGCTCGAATGACGAGAAAGGGAAACTCAGAATATTATGAAAGAGTTTTGAATTTTATGAAATGTGTGAAGTTGGAACTTGGAAGTACGAAAAGCGAAGGATTTTGAAGAATACTGTTGGGTCCGATTTTCAGAACAACATTTTTCATTTTCTTCATCAATTGGCAGGATTTTTCAATTTGTAACCTTTTTGGGTGCACGTGTCGAATTTCCCCCACACAAATTTTTTTTTTTTTAATTTAAAACTAACTTGCGTTTTTCCTAAATATTCTTTTAATGAAGAGCCGTTAGTTTATTCTTACATGCAAATGACATTATTTTCTTGACCCATCACGTTAATGTCAAAATAATAAATATAATTAGTTATGGTCGATTCAATTCTATATACGATAAAACAAAGTCACATTGTGAACTTTAATATCACCCAATTATTCAACCATTTTTTTTGTCTCCATCGCTACCTAGCATCTGCCTCTTCAATTTCTATGAAAAGCCCTTAAATACCCTCTCTCTAGAGTGGTACTAGTACGAAATAGGGGCTCACTTGTTCCACCTATTTTAATAAAAGCTAGGGTTCAATTTTTCATGATTTTTTCACTTTAAACGCCAAAATAATGTACATTTTATGAATTTTTTTTGCTAAAGTATAAAAGAACTGAATCGAATTGGATCAGACACATCAAATCGTAAGATCTAATGTGTAGAATTTTGATTAGTAGATAATTTGATCGGGCTCTCGTCAAATAAAATTGACCCACACGTCCAATAGTAATCAATCTAATTGAATCATAATTGCTAATTATAGTCTAGTATAAAAGTTTACACGTTTTTTTGCTGAAGTATAAAAAAATCTTGATCTAATTGAATCATAATTGCTAATTATAATCTAGTTCGATTCTATCACTACACATCAAATTATATGATCAAATGTGTAAAATTTCAATTGGTACATAATTTGATAGGCTCTCGTCAAATAGAATTGATCACTACTATCCAGTGTTGTTCAATACTAATATTGCAGGGTAAATTTTACGATCAAAAGTCTCATCCAATTATCACGTGATTCAATTGTCTAGAATTTATTTGTATGAAAATTATTAAAATAATGTGTTTAATTGATTTAGTTTTCAACCTATTAAATATTGCACTTGTTCATTTTTTTATTGGTGAGTGGATGAGAGAGAGAAAGGAATAGTGAATTATTCGGAAAATAAAAATCACCACTTCCTAAATAAAACGTTTTCCTTGTTTTTGAAAAAAAAAAATGTAGTCACATGACCAAATGTTGGAAAATATTTTTCAAGAAAAATATGTTAGTTATACACTCCGAAATAGAAATTTGGATGAAAAATAAAGTCAATCAAACACACTCCAACACAAATGTACACTTTATAATTTTTTGCTGAAGTATAAAAAAAGCTCGATGATCAGAACCGTTCACTCTTGTCTAGTTTGATTCTATCACTGCACATCAAATTGTATGATCAAAATGTGTAGAATTTCGATTGGTAAATAATTTGATCCGGTCAACTAAAATTGAGCCCACATGCCCAACCCTAATAGAAGCTTTAAAGAGTCCCCCCCATTCCCTCTCTTCCCCTCTCATCTTTCTAAAGTAATGAAGTAACAATTCATTAAAAGATAGATAAGGGGTCAGATTGCACCCCTCATATTGGGAAAACAAAACCCTAAAATGCAGCACCTCTTACAGTCTTGCAAGATTTTCTCGTATCCCTGAATCAAGAAAAAACTCAAAAAACTGCACAGTAGAGTCTTCTCTCTCCTCTCCCATCAGTCTAATCACACCCAACTCAAACCATTATCACATTAACTTTAGAATTCATGTCAGGCATATATCTTTTGTGGTATGAAAATGGAAATCTCTTCATACATCAATCAAGAATAATAGTTGATGTTTTTTCTCTTTTCATTTTGATGATCTAAAACTTGGCTCATCAGATATCTAAATGATTATATATCGATGGTTGTATAATTTACTTGATTTAAGGTTGTTAAGGCTTCTTTTACTGTCCTTGTACAATTTTCATACGAATCTGTAACCCTAGAATATGAAGATGGTGCAGCAGTCTCGGATCAAAAAATATTATGTGAACGTGTTAACCATAGAGTCAATTCAGTGTTTATCACAGCTAGTCTGAATACTTTGTTTTCTTTTGAAAGATCCAAACGTGTTGAAGATACAGAATTTCCATAATATTCTCCCTGATATATTTTTTTTCCAGATATTAGAGATATATGCGGTTATGGATTCTTTCCCGAAAGTGGAGATTTCGAACTCTGGGAACAACAGCATCAGTACAGGGATCCCGGCATCTTCTTCGGTTGGAACATCATCTTCTGGGGGTTCGACTTTAAGCCGATATGAGAACCAGAAACGCCGGGACTGGAACACTTTTGGGCAGTACCTGAAAAACCACAGGCCTCCGCTTTCGCTTGCACGGTGCAGCGGTGCTCATGTACTTGAATTCTTTCGGTACTTGGACCAATTTGGCAAGACCAAGGTGCACACTCCAATCTGCTCTTTTTATGGTAACCCTAACCCTCCTGCGCCGTGCCCTTGCCCTCTTCGACAAGCATGGGGAAGCCTCGATGCCCTAATCGGACGCCTCCGGGCTGCTTACGAGGAAAATGGAGGGAAAAGTGAGACAAACCCTTTTGGGTCTCGTGCTGTGAGGCTTTATCTTCGAGAGGTTCGTGATTTGCAGTCGAAAGCTAGAGGAATCAGCTACGATAAGAAGAGGAAGCGGCCTCCTTCCCAAAAGTTGGCTGCACAAACATCAGCAGCACCACCACCAGGTGAAGGTTAAAGAGCAAAACCCTGTTTCTTTAAGAACTTACTTTTCTTCCTCTATTATGAACATTACTAAAAAGCTTCAAAAAAAAAACCTCTGACTTGACTGGCGACGCCCTAAAGCGCCCGGAAAAGAAAGTCTCATTTTCTGATTAGCTTTTCCTTCGTGAAATCCCTCCACATATATCTCAAAGTCTTCGAAATAAAGATTCCTGTCTCATGGTAGTCTCCTCAAATCAAATTTCCTTGCCAAAAATCATTACAAAATTTCCCAGTTCCAGTGGTCTTTTCATGCTTTCTTGTTACTCGAAATGGGTTCATTTACTGTTTCTTATCTGTATTATGTTTCATCATAAATTTAGGGTAAGCTAATTACATTTCTAAACTGAAGCTATTGCATTTTCTGTTAGTCGCCAGAGAAACAATTAATGCTTAGATCTGGGATTACTTTTATTGATCTGCTCAAGATGCAAAAATTCTGTTACTATTGGAAGCTTTATCAGCAGTTACAGACTAGTCCTTGATGTTGAGGTGCTAAAAGTCGAGTAAATGTACTCACTGTACTGATCTATTTTCCTCAATAAATATTGGTGTTATGAAACTCAATTTCTTAACATATATTTGTTTACTAAATACCCTTATTTTGTTGTTTAATTTTCCATTTTCAGTCATATTTTACACTAAAAAAGTGGCTTGAGCAAAAGATTCTACAATTCTCCATCGAAAATTCCATTGGAAAACATTTGTTGATGATTCTCAATTACGGGCACATTTTAGAGACGGATGAACGAGGGACAAAGCCATTGTGCTGTTCACATAGAACTATCAAAATTTCTCATTATGGAAAGTAAACGCCGTATAATTCGTTTAATCAGAAGTATGTAGATTAAGATTGTACAGTTTATCCATGAAACTACAGTTTCTTAAGTACTCGCCAATGATTAATTAACTAAAAAATCCTTAATTAGTGCTGTCATTTCATTGAGAGAACTGATGAAATTGGCAGACAGAATTCTTCAAGGTTCTTAATATTTAAACTATATATCAAGCTTTTTGTTAGGTAAAAACACAAAGAATCTAGTAAACCATGCACAATATAGGTGAAAAAGACAGAAGATCCAAATATTTTCTTTATATTAGAAAGTTATCTTTTTAGGAATGAAAAACTGTTTTTTGCATATTCTTGTGTGCAAGAATGTTGGAAAAATATTTATTCAAGTAACAATTAATCGACAACGTCGAAGTGTACATAACTGGATGAAATCGATGAATTTCTTTCGAGCTTCTACAATTATTTGGTTCAGAGAAATTTCCTATCATATTTTGTTTGAAGTGAAAATATTTTAGGTGTACACGCCCTAAACAGTGTATTAAAAAAAGTCCCATATTTATCCCTTTTCCTTTTCTTTATGTGAAACTTAAATTAGTAAAATTAACATTAAAATTAGCCATTTTTAATGAATGTTGTTTTTTTTTGAAAGAAATTAAGGTTAAATACTTGCATTTGATGAGAATCTATTTATTCCAACTCTACCAATGTATGAATGCTAAACTAAATTAATTATCTCAAACTTAATTAGTTATCTGATTACTTCTTAATTATCATTATTTCTCCTTAATTAGTTTATGGGGAAATGGATTAGAGAATAAAGCTCGTTATTTTTGCTTGAATTTTAATCCTCAAATACTATTTTCTTGATTGACTAGTCAATTGTTCATAAAAGGCCTTCTCATTGTGCCTGACAAAATAAAATGACGTTATATGCCAATTCCTTTATTCTTTTTCAGCGAATAGAAATTAATTTAATGCATGTCAAATATTTTTTTTGTCTGATAGGAATTATTTGTTTATATTGGATGAAAGGTTTATGATTTAGGTTGTGAAAGTGCATGCATATCACCCAAAAAAAAAGGGTGAAATCTTTAGGTCTCCGGCTAAATTCGGAGATGGACATGAACTTTTATCTCCGGAATTACTACTAGAGGAAAACAAGAAGCACATTTAGAAGGCTAAAGGCCTGTTTGTTTCGAATTAAAATCAGATTTTAATTTAGGTCAAAGTCAAACAATCAATATTAACCACATTTTTATGGGTCCCTCAACTTTTCAACCACACATTTCAAAAACTTCTATTACAATCTACTAAAAATCTAATTTTAATTTCCACCAAACACCCACTAAATAATAGATGTGGAGATCGACACTATCTCAAATGAAAGAGTGATTACCAACAAAACATATATAAGGCTAGCTAAACCTAAAAGGACGAAGGTATTACCTCCTTTGCAAGAAACATTTCCAAAGAAATGTAGATTATTTTTTGACCCGTCATGCACACCTTACATCATGCCTTCAGAAATAGCCCATACATAAACATACTTATTATGCATTGCAACCAAAGACCTTTGTTATGATTTCTGCAACATAAAAACAAAGCCAGATGTAACTTTGAGAGGTAAGTCCCTTTACGTCCCCTCGCGCTTGTAATTTCCTTTCTATATTTAAAATAGGATTGAAAAATCCAAACTCCCCATTGGATCTAGGTGGAGGCATAAGAACCCTGTCTAGGTATTGATGGTGTTTCATCTAAATAAGAAAAAATGCATCCATTAGCATGTATGGTATGTTAGACTCGTCAGAATTAAACAAAAGTTGTTTGTTCGACTCATCTAGAGTCGAATACAGAGTACATGACATTTCTAAAGCAGTCTTATCTTACATGGCTGGTGAACCTAAGAATCTGTTCAAAGGACCAGAAAATGAAATGGATGGAAACAGGAAATCACTTTTGTTTCTGGATATAATAGAAGGAATTGGAGGAAAATTGCAAATGAAGGGGAAAATACATTTTTTTTCTTTTTCTAGACTTACAAGAGTGTGACTTAAAAAAGTGAAAGAACTACCCTCAAGTATAGGTAAATATCAATTCATTCTAATATTTCTATGACCTATTTAAGCGAAAGAGATGAATTCTAAATGACAATTCATGCATATAGACCAAGAAAAAAATTGAACTTTCTTGAAACTCTCTCAAGCAATGAAAAGATTAAATCTTGCGTGTTTGTCAAAATTATTAATGGGCTATAAGAGTGGATCCCAAGCAATTTGTGGTTAAAATGTAAGTAAAAATTGTGAGTGAAGTGTGCAGATAAAAATAGAATTTGTCCAACTTATAAGTAGTTATAAGCTTTTCAAAAACTTCTTCCATTTTTAGTACAATGGACAACTGACCAATTTGGAAAAAAACCTTCTTAAATTTCTGTATGAAAGGCCAAATTGAGAATTGGAAAATACATTGAATTGTTGACTAGGCCCTTGTTTGAGTCTAATTCCTTAAAAAAAAATGCATTTTTGAATAATATTTTGACTAAATTTCAATCACATTTTTAGATAAAATAATATTACACACAAACCCAAAATTTCTCCTTAATTTTTAAACACGTATTTTCCATCAATACACTATTCAAAAATGTATTTTTAAAAAAAAATAATAATAATAAAAAATTGGGCTCAAACAAGCCCTAAATAAGCTTTCTAATGTTACAGTATTTGTCTAATTAAAATCTGTACATCATTCTAAAATTTAAATTGTAAAAGGTCACATTAGAAATACAACTTTGTCTAATTAATATCATTTTGTGGACAAGCAATACAACTTTTGATCCCCTGAATTGGCTAAATGAAATTGATGGGTAAGAACATGGAGATTTTTTGTTTTTTTAACAAAGAATATGGAGAATTTATTATCAATATCAAAATTCGGTGGAATAATCCCTTCTTAACCTGTAGATTATGTTTGCAAAAAAATTTGGATGGTTTCCATCCATTCGTGTCATTAAAGTATATCTCTTTCAATCCTGGTTCAACAATCATTATTTTAAACTTTTTTTTTTTATACATATTCATTTTCAATCATATATTCACACAATAAAATATTTTATATGTAAATTCAAAACATTTTTCTACTTTTTAATCACACATTCTCTTAAAAATTACAATTCAAAACATTCAAAACAAGGACTTAATAAACACATATACACCATTTACACATTTATACACTTCTAGGATGATTTTTTTGTAAAAATTCTTAATAAACATATTTGTTTAAATTGTATCATTTATTTGCACAGTCACTGATATTCGTCACAAATAATTCATTTTGTTAATAAATTTACATCGTTCTTAACCAAATGTCATTTAATCACAGTGGTGTCCCTTTTTATCTATCCGTTCTATCTTGTTCCTTGAGATCGCTACTTTATTTATCATTTTAATTATATCTTAAATATATAATTTTGGAGAATCAAAATGAAAATTCCCAACTTGGGACAGTCAACACGAGAGCGTCCAAAATGACGAGGTGAATCAAATTTTAGTTCCAGTTTGCATGAAATATAAAAAATGAAAAATAGAATCACTAAAAGTCTAATGCGGGCAAAGTCCAACTCAAGTGATAAGAATGAAATATCACTCAAACTCTGGCCCGAATTTGAACCTTCTTTGAGAAGATAAGAGTGATTTTTTTTCAAAAAAAAGTTGAATAATGAAAAAAAAATAAAAAAAAAAATAAAAAATTATATATATATATATATATATATTCGATTAAGCCATTCTTATTTCTTTCTTTCTCTCCCTTTGTTGATCTCTTTGGAATAAGCCATTTTAACAGAATCCATCTACTTGACAGATACAGTAATAACAACAGATGATTGGGATGCAAAAACTGACTGCTTTTAAATAGTCCAATGACAGAATGTCACGAGGCATTCTATCAAGGAAGTGTGCAAATAATTTTGACAATGTAGCACGGTTGTATCTCTATAGCGTTTGAAGTTTTAACCATGACTACAAAGAAATATAATTTTTTAAAAAAGAATTGTACAAATATTGTTTTAAACTCTTATCTAAGCCCATGTTTGGTGAGGATTAAAATTGACTTTTAGTATATTTTAATAAAAGTTGATAAAAACGCGTTGTCGAAATGATTGTAGGTCCCATAAAATGAGTAGTTAAAATTAGTTGTTGACTTTGACTTATATTAAAATTTTAATTCTAATTCTACGGAACAAGGGCTAAATTTTTATCAAAGTCAACAATTAATTTTAAACACATATTTCATAGAACTCACAACTTTCCAACTACATATTTTCTCAAATTTTATCAAAATATGTTAAAAGTCTCATTTTAATATCCACCAAACAGAGGCTAAGTGTACAAAGCAATATAAAAAAATTTAAAAATTGCACAAATTATCTTTTAATTGTATAAATAATAAATAGGTAAATGGTATAAATATGAACATACTTTTAACGGAAAGACATAAAAATTCCAAATGGACTTTTTCCACGTAAACTCAATAGGTTAAAAAGGAATCAAGCTTGAGACCATTTACGCCAATTTCCTTGAAGGAATGTGAATTGTACAGAAAGCGTTTATATGGCCACATGGCCCACATCTAAAAATGGAATTTTAGGTTTGTGGGTCCCATTTAGTCTTACACTTTGACCGATAAGAAAGGACTTTGACTTTTCTATTCACTAAATTATGATGACAAAATTGATGATATGTCATTTCATAAATCAATTTAAAGAAAATGTAAAGCTGCATAATGATCCGACTTCACATGAAGGTGGGACCATTATTCTCTAATTCATTTGGCGAATAGCAAGATAAAATTTCGCCATGTATTCACCTCCCTTAGCAAATTTTGTGTGGTATACAAATAAAATATCACAAATTATTTCTCATTTACCTACCAAAATTTTGGAATAAAGTCTTTATTATGTTTTTTTTTTATTTTTTTGGTCTTTTCAACATCTATTGTTCATCTTTCCTTCTATGAATCCTAGTCACAATTAAAAAAAAAATTAACTTTTTTCTCTTTATTTATCTCCTCTTTGGTTCAATTAGAAAATTTTTTTATTAAAATCTAAATCAAATTTAACAATTAGTTTCTGTTTGAGCCTTATTTTTATCAAAACTCATTTTTTCTTTTTTTTTAATCATACATTCTTCCATAAAATAATTTTACATGTAAATTCAAATTTTTTCCCACTTTTTGATCTTGTATTCCCCAAAAATCACTATTGCAAAACTTATTTAGAGACTTGGGTTTAGTTTTAACCACATATTTTATGGGATTCCCAACTTTTCAACCACTGATGTTTCATCAAATTTTTTTATTATCAAAATTTACTAAAAATTAAATTTTTATTTAAACGAAACGTGGAATAACTTGTTATATTTTTTCTGTTTTCCTTTTCTCTCTCTTTTTACATTTTTTTTTTTTTTTTACTCTTCGACCCTAATATCTACATAAAGAGATAAAATTGTGTTAAAATAATTCTTCTAACAATTTTTTCTCACTTCTTTTTCATCCATAGCTTTTAATGCAAGGACTACTGAACTGCTTGAGATGAAACACTTAAAAGAATTTCATGCAACGTATAAGACCAAAGGTCTTTAAACATAAGATAATCTCTGTTCGAAAAAATCGACTCTTAAAATTATATTCCAATATAATTAAATGCACTGGAAGTATTTCAATTTTCAATTGAGAAAAAAATAATATAATAATTTAGAGGAAAGTTTGTGAAAATAAAATATAGAAAGATATAATAAATATTTTTTAGGAAAAATGTTTATGTTACAAATTCGGAATATGAACAGTGACCATCAATCTGTTATTAGTGATCAGAGATATGTATAATGTGATCAGTAATTTGTGACCTGTAGAGGATAACATTTCAAAATGTTTTCGGTGACTAGTGACATGCTTTATAAGTGCATTTTATACATTTATTCTAGCTATATTGCTAAGTTTTTTTGTCGTTTTAATATTGAATTTTACTTAACTCGGACTAATTTTTCTTATTTCAGTTCTGGACCCGTTTCTAAGCAATTGGAAAAGAAAGAATGGTGAATCACAAACGTAGAAAATTGCAAGTCACGATTGGAGAAAAGGGCTGGTCATAATTATAGAATTAGAATAAAACTTAGATCACAATCAAACAAAACCAGGTTACAATTAGACTACATGCAAAGAATAATATCACTCAAAATCAGGACAAAATCCGGTCACCATCACCAATATCTTTGAAATACAATTTATCCGTAAACTAGCCCTTCCATAAAACGTGTTTTAAATAAAAGAATTAACAATGAATTGATTTACCTTCTTGAAATTTGATTTTACATCGGACATGGAGGCATTGGGTTTTTTTTTTTATCGAGTTTCTTTATTGGATTTGGTTTACCAGCTCCATCTTCTTTCTTCAAACGATCGGCACTACTTGATAAAACCGTATTAATGTGGGTTTATAAGGATTTACTAATATTATATAATATCGGTGATGTAATGATAAATTAGTTATGAATTTAGTAATATTATATTATATAATTAATATTAAATAATTTAATTATAATCTGATTTGTGGAATTTAATGTTAAAATCCGATTATTGAATTAGAAAGTTAAAAAAAATAGGTGTGGGTGTAATTTCCTCTTAATAAAAGATAAGCTTGATTTAGTCGGGTTTTAAAACTTTTGGGCCCTTAAAATTTTTGGGGTCTTACGCAGCCTAGGCCCATGGCCAATACATACAAGAAAAATGATTATTTATGACGAAATTTTTAATGGCGAATAAAATATTGTTATTTTATATTATTTTTAACTGCCAAATAAAAGATTTGTGGTTAATGTTCTGTAATCGGTTACTTATTTTTTAATTTATCATTAAGCCCCTGTTTGACAACTCTTATTTGAATTTTTGTTTTATCTATATATACTCATTTTAAATCATATATTCATATAATAAAATATTCTATATGTAAACTCAAAATTTTTCCCTATCTTTTAACTATGTGTTTCTAAAAAAAAGATTCTAGTTGTAAAATTTTAATGTGTTTTGGTCTAATATTAGTTTGAGGGAAATTTGTAGCGGGTTGATCAAAAGTCTAGCGTTTGACGATAACTTAAAATCAATTTTAAAAAGAGGAAATATCTTTTAATCTTTAATTAATTAAAACGAGTGAAATTTTCATTAGGGGTTCCAAAGTTTTAAACTTAATCAAATTATAGTCAAGCATTTGATTTTTAGTCAACTAACATATTTTTGGACAGAAATCGTCCAAAAGTCCTTTTCACCGCACAGTGTTGAAACGTTCGGAACTTATCTACTATGATTTAAAGATATGAAATCTATATACACTATTTTGAAATGCGTGGGACCTCTATTACAAATTTCCCTAATTTTTATTACAATCCAACTATTTAACTTTTGGAGGGAGCATGCATTCTTAAATGGACATGTGCAATAGTTTGATTCGTTAATACCAATCTTTGGAACAAAGACAGATAATTATTCTGTCATTTGAAGCAATAAATAATAAAAGATTCTGTAGATGAAATTGATAGTCCATGATAAAATATGTGCCAGGTCTTTGATCTTCCAGCCAAAATACTGTAGATGAAATTGATAGTCCACGATGATTTGTTTTACAGTATTCTCACTTTCGATATCTCCGGATCTTGTCGTCCAAAACCTCCGCTGTATTTGCATCAGGCTAGTTCCTACTAGTAAGAGTTTAACTCAAACGCATCTTCCTTCCTCTTCTTTTTTTTTTTATGACATGTGGTAATCAAAATAATAGCTTGTTCGTCCATCTATGGTATTGTTAGATATCTTACTACTATAATCTTTTTTTTTTTTTTTTAAATCTAGTTCCTCCACCACCATGAATCCCAATTAGATTCGATCAAGCTAAACTTTTTAATTAGTGGAAAAATCCAAGTACTCTTTTTCAGATTCAGAAAACAATTCTAACCTCAAGAAATAGACGATCACCCACCCAAGTAGTTGATGAATCTGCTAGTCTAGAAATTCATTTCGACTAATTGAATTCAACGACAAATTATTTTCATCATAAAATATGAGTATTTCGTTATTAAATATTTATAGGGATAGCATATTTTTTCGTAAATAATTGAAATATTTTTATCTAATTTGGAATAATATACTCTTACTAATTGTTTTACATCGTAAGATATGGTCATTTTGATTTTAAACATTTATAAAGGCAACAAGTTTTATCAATAAATAATTGGAATTCTTTAATTTAGTTTGGATTGACTTAGAATTCGATCTTAATATTTAGTTACAGTTCAAAAATTTGACACATATATACTGTTGAAAAATGTGTATTATCTACAATAAAAAATCTTAATATTGCCTTCTAGTTATGAATCGTATGAAAATTACATGCAATTTTAATGTCAATGCTTGGATGGCAGATTTACCAATTTACATAGGTCGGGGACCTAAAAATACTTTCAAACCTTTAAATTTCTAATATCAAAGACTAGACAATGACAGAGGACACGAGCGCAATCCTGAAAGCCTTCCAAAACAATGACCAAGTACCTTACAAGGTCTTATAATGAGGGTGGAGCATAACAATAAAGTATTATAAATTTTAGGGCCTAACTCGGCTCAACTTCTTGTCCTCTTGACATAAATACATAAGTGAGCCCTTCATTGGTACTATAAAAATTTAGGGTGTGTTTGATCCACATTATTTTGGAAGAATGTATTTTAAAATAATAGATTGATGAGAATGTGTGGTTAAAAAATAAAGAAAAGTTATTGATGTGATAAAAAATATTATTTTATTGAAAAATGTGTGGTTGAAACTGAGTAAAAGAATGATAATGAAAACTTTAACGTGACTTAAATAGGAGCTTAGATTTAATCTAAATTAAAGTTAACAATTAATTTAATCATATATTTTATGGGATTCACAACTTTTCAACTACACATTTCAATAACGTTTATCAAAATCCATTAAAAATCTGATTTTAATTTCCATGAAATAAGGGGTAAGTTGTATAAAACAAACTAATTATTTAAATGCTAGAGTGAAAGTGATAATTTTTATCAGTTGTATTACTCCACTAAGAAACTCAATCGAAGGGAAATTCAAGCTAACTTCAATATGAAATAAATAATGTCTTCTTTATAATACACTTAGTGAATCTACATCATCAAACAAGCACGACTATATATTGTGTATTTAACTATTTATATAATTGTTTGATTCCTTTTTTTTTCAAAATACATTTTCTATTTTCTTTTCAACTGCACATTTTTCAATAAAATAATATTACACACAACTCATAAACTTTTTATTCATCTATAACAGCGCATTCTCTATCAATTTGTTATTTCAAAATGCACTATACACCAAAATTGGGCCTCAAACGGGCCTATATGTATGTATATATTTCTTGATTATTGTAGTTTAAAACTAAAACATTGATAAGAAACATAATAAACTCGTCTAGTTTTCTAATGTAGTGTAACAATATGATCACTACTTTATTTTTATTTTTATTTTTGTCACGAATGAGACACTTTTGAAGGGTAATATGGGCAAATAGTAATTTCAATTAAGAAATAAATGAAAAATGGCTAACTATATCACAACCACAAATTTTACTTACTACTTATGATCACACGACAATTAAAATATATTTTCAATAAATAAAGCACGATAAATTTTTCTTTATAGTAGTCCTGACATTAAAAAAATAAAAATTCACAGTTGCGGTGCACTCCTCATCTCCATCGGCTTCCTCCACCCATTCTTCCTCACCACCTTCTTCCACTCACTAGGTCACCCCATAACTGAAAGAAACAAAATATCCGACTCTGGAAAAACATTCGCCTCTAGTTTCATGATTCATCCTTATATCTTTGTTGAGACCATCTCTTTCAGCCAATAACATAAGCAGATATAATGATATATACATACGTATAGTCGGGTGTGGTTGGGTTGGGTAGGGTAATGGATAAACGATTGGGATCAGGGTTTGACAGGGACTTGAAACAAGATGGTATTGGGTATTTTTGGAGATCCAAGTTAATTTTAATGGTGAATAGGTCTGGAAACAGATAGGGAAAAGGTGCACGAGAAATTATGCGGGTTAAATTTTAATTCATTTTTTTCTCTCATCTTATCAATTACATATCCTTTCAATAAAATAATATAACGTATAAATACATAAATATCCTTACTTTTTAATTATACATTCTCTGAAAAACACTATTCCAAAATTAATTTTTTTTCCACATAAAGGCATACTTGTCTTCTGAAGTCTCTCTAGAAACGTGTGACGGGTCAAAAGTGAAATTAAAATGAGGGTGAATTTGACAAGGATTTGCAAAGCTATCGAGAGGTACTTTCTAGGGGGTGTGTATTCAATTGAGACTTTTGAATACTTTTATGGACTTTTTTTAAGTGATAATTTGATTTCGTAAATTTTTTAGAGATTTGTATAGAATCAGCTAAAATCTTTGTAAACTTATAAACTTTCATTTTAAAATTTTTAGAGATCGTGAGCAGTAAGCAGCAGATTTCCCCTTCTTTTGATTTTTGTAGAATTCAAAAGATTTTTGAAAAATTTTATTTGAGATAGAATTTATGTAAATCTAGTGCAATATAGNAACTTTCATTTTAAAATTTTTAGAGATCGTGAGCAGTAAGCAGCAGATTTCCCCTTCTTTTGATTTTTGTAGAATTCAAAAGATTTTTGAAAAATTTTATTTGAGATAGAATTTATGTAAATCTAGTGCAATATAGTGAAATTATCACATGCTAGGTGACGATTCTTTGAATTCCCCTCACCCCTCCCCCCAATATAATAAAAAATATTTTAAAAGAATAAAAAATTAAGATCCTAATTAAATAATAATTATTATACATATAAAA
>CAIGRP010130010.1:0-23978 GCA_903798385.1 Fraxinus cuspidata
CAATAATATTTTTCTTTTTTTTTTTATTAAATGAGGGTGGTACCTTCGAGATTTTATTAATATGCACTCACTTGTGGCTGAGAAATACCATGGTTACATAAAAATAATGAGAACAATAAATGAGAAAGTACTACTTCCCTTACAATAAAAACAAATAACGAAGAATAAATCTGTAAACAATGAAGTACTACTTCCTTTACAATAAGAACTAATTCAAATAAAGACAAAAGTAAAAATAAAAATCAAACTCTGGCACTGGCACTGGGCAATCCATGTCTGTCAACTTTTACTAGTGTCCTAATATATCGTGGTAGGCAAGTAGTCCATATATCTGATATCCTCAATTATTCCAACCCTCAATAGCAAGAGCATTTGCAACCTAATTTCCTTCTCTGTAAATGTGAGAAAATGTATCTCTGTCGAAGGATATGATATATGTGATACGTCTGAGTATGCTCCAAATAGCCCATGATCCTCTTCCTGTAGTGATGGAGTGAATAGCCACTGTAGAATCTGACTCAACCCAAATCGCGAAAAACCAAGTCTTTGAGCTAGTAAAATCCCATCAAGAATAGTCGGAGCTCTGTCTCTAATATCAACTAATATCAAGCATGGTCCATATGAAGCTGAGAAATCCCTAATACAGTGTTCTGCGTGATCTCTAATGATGCCCTCCCCACTCGCAAAACCATCTTTAATGCATCCATCAGTATTGATCTTGGCAGATTCATTGATCTTGACAGATCCAACTGATAGAATACGCCACCAAACTAGAATAGGGGGAGATGGAGAAGTAGGGTCCATAAAAATACCAAATATGGGTACAAGTGTCAAATGCCCTTGCCAATGCACCACTTGAAATAGTCCTCCTATATGGAGAAAACAGATCATGCAATAGACCCTTCAAATGATACGCCTGGCTACTATGTGAATCCTATTATACTTTGCATCATTCCTTGCGGTCCATATATACCAAAAAATTAGTAGATGAATGATAATGCGAATGCGTCCACAATGAACATAGTGTCCAGAATACCTCTATCTCTGGAATCTCTGTCTGGTTTCCTCTCCTGAACTCATATGTATTTGAAAAATATTCCCCAAAATACTGCCATACCTGATTGGAGATACTAATGCCAGTGAAAATATGATTGATAGTCTCAGTCTCGGAACAATACTGACATTGATAAGCCAACTAGCATCTAATCCTCCCCTGAATAACCACATATACTGGAATGAGGTCTTGCCATAGTCTCCAGCAGAAGAATGAGGCAATGATGGGCAAAATGGATCTCCATAGTAACCGGTACGAATCTTGATACTTGCATCCTAAACGTACGAGCTGCCAAGCTGACTTGGTAGCGAAGCTACCATCCGATATATTTTGCCAGACAATTCGATCAAGGGCATCTGCACATAAGTGTATAGCCCTTATCTACACCATCATAAGAGGAAGGAGAACCAGTAATAAATGTCCATTATCCCACCCAGTATCATCAAATAAATCATGCACTCTCGCAGATGTGTGCTGCCATTGTAGGAATAAGGATGTCAACGTGGTCTCACTCATCCAGCAATTCTACCAAAAGAAAATATATCCTTCTCCAAGGTGCCATGCAATGTATGGCTCTGTCCAGGACCCAACTAATTCAACTTCTTCCAAGTAGGAGAAACTGAGTAGGCAATTGCTACAAGTAAATGATGTGTCCCCGTACAATACTTACCCCGTAAGGACTTGGCTCAAAGAGATCTTTGAGAATGGAACAACCACCAAAGCTTCATGGAGAAGGTGTCCACCACATCCTGTAATCTCCTAAAACCTAGACCACCCTCATCAGTAGGAATGCATATATCCTTCTGCTCCGCCAATGATGAACAAGGATGGTGAGTAGGATCTCCGTATCTGAGTCCTCGTGAGGAGAGAAAAAACCACATGGACGGCCATTTAGGAGTACAAAAAAAAATGACACTCAAAGATGCACCACCTAATCCTATGGATCCAGATCTTATCAAATCCAAATGCCTCTAATACAGAATAAATAAAGCCCAAATTCATGGAATCATATGCTTTAGCCATGTCTAAGGAGAATATACAAAAGTTTAGATCAACTAGTTTAATGGTCAATCCTTATTTAAAGTCAACTCACTACACAATTGATTGCCATCCATGGTCTCACACATGCCGTCAAAACCTACTCACAAGAGATTAATATGTGCAATGAAAAATATTTATGAAATAACCTATATCTAGTACTCCAAGTAAGTTCTAAATAAAGTATTCACTATTCATTAATTATATAATCTAATTAATGAGGCAAAGAAGTGCTCTTACTATGAAGAGTATTTTGAGAAATATTACAGTTTACATTATCTCTTTGACCAATGAGTTCACTTTTCTAGAATCAAACATTCTTAAAAGAAAATGTAATCTTAGTTGATTGAGTCATTAAATCAATCAAGTGACACACTTGGTTAGTCAAGAATCTAATCTGAGTAGTTAGATCTTGTTTATTTTTCCTAATCACGGTCTTACGGTATCTAGGTCTAATGTGACCTAATTTACTACAATTGTGACAAATGGGAGAGCTACTCTAGGTTTCAAATTTTGAACCTTATGTTGGGAAACCCTATGTTTTGCCTTATTATTCACATACAACAGTTTACGACACTTAGGTCTTATGTGTTCTAACTCTCCACAGTGGAACAAGTTAGGATAAACCTTAGGCTTTGAGGTATGTACAAACTTATTGTTAGAAGAGGAACTGATTTGAGAATTTGTTTCATTAAAGAATAAACATCATCTATTCCTAGTTGTTTTGTTTAGACCTATCATGTCATCAATTTTATTAGATCCGCTAGAGAAAGCTTAAAATTGGGTATTGAATTTTTTCAGATTACTCATAAGTGTTTTAACCTTACCATCTAATGACTCTTTCTCAACCCGTAGCTTATTCAAACTTCTAGTGGATACCTCGAGTTTGGCTACAAGTCTCTTCTTTTCTAATTCAAGATTATTCAATTTTTTAAGACAGAGTAATTCGCTTTTTTCAACTTAAGGTACTCCTCAAACAAGAGGTTATAAGCCTCCTGAATATCCATATCATAATCATATCTCAAATCAGAAAGTGATTTACTTATGTAGACAAAATTTTAGGTTAAGAATTGCAATTAAGCTCTATACCACTTGAAAGTTCAAATTATTTAGACCAACATGCGGAATTAATCAATAAAAAGCAACAAGTCACTTATTAATTGTTTCTAGATGATTAACTTTAATTAATCAAATTAATACTATATTTAAACAATCATATAGACATATACATCAAAAGCAATAAATAACACCAAATCTGATCACAGAGAAAGACCATTTTCGCAAAAGGATAAAAAAACTTTGGGCGAATTTGCCAATTAAAATCTACTAGAAAAATTAACTTACAACTAGTCCTAACACTGCTAAACGTTAGGTGACTCAGACCGCCTAGCTTGTAAATCGCCAAGGACTCCATAAGTTGTGTGCCACTCATTTCTCAAAACTCCAAGTATCTTTTTTCTGATGTAGTTCTCTACGAACGAATCTCATTCTTCAGCATCGGAACTCCAAGTGTCTCTTCTCCAAACCTGAGAACTCTAAAAGCTTATTGGTGAAGGTAAGATTAGGGTTTGGTATTTGATCAACGGATCTTTTAGTGTTTTGATCAGTGATACCGGAACTCCAAGCCCCTCTTTTCCAACCCTGAGCACTCTAAAGGCTTATAGGGGAAGGTAGGGGTTGGGGTTTGGTATTTGATCAATGGATCTTTTAGTGTTTTGGTCAGGGGTTGAATGTGGAAAATTATGGCGCGATCAACAAAACTATGTTTGGAATGAAGTTATGAATAATCAATCAAGGGGTTGAATCAAGGAATCACTAGAATGTTTTTAGATCTTTAAAGGAATGATCTATGATGTAATATAATGATTCGACCAACCTAGGCTGATCTAGGATTTGGTATATATAATAGGTAGTGTTTCGAGTGTAATATGACTGAAATTTTCATTCAAACTGAAATAGGACTTTGTATCGTTGAACCGCAGCTCAAGCGCTAAGCACTCGACATCTCAGTAGTTGTCAGTGTTTTCTTTATAACTTTGTCTCCTTATATCTGATTTGGGTAAGATAAATCAAAGGGCTACAATTCCTTTAAAGTGGCATTGTCCAAATTCCAATTTTTTCTATTTGAAAAATGCATCGCAACTTGTAGATGGGAATTTGGACCATGATTTGTTCAACATTTTTACATTTCTTTGACTTCTAAATGCGTTTTAATGATCATATTTGATCTTCTTGGATATTTTGGACTCCTCCATGGACTATACTACCAACCCAAACTATTTTTACTATGTCTTGGACTCAATAAATCCTAACCCAAACTATTTTTACTATGTCTTGGACTCAATAAATCCTACTTTGACTTTAATTACAACCCAATAAACTCATAATACAATTCAATCAAGACAGGATTTTGACTAAAGAAATAACCCAATACAAATTTGGAAATTGCTAATTATAATTTGAATTTAACACTTATAACCCTACTGATCTAAAATGGAGAGCTTCTAAAAGTGAGACCATGAGTATTACAAATTTCTAAGATTATCATATTGATGAGAACATGTCTATAATCTTGGAAAAACATATAATTAATGCCTTGCCTAGCATCTAACTAATATAGGCATCTCATCAATTACAGATATCTCATCAAAGCCAGGGGTGTTGACAACTGCCATTTACAACTTTCCAAGGCTCACGTAGCCATCATATTATGGGCTTGTTTGAGCTTCATTTTTGGTGTGGAATGTGTGACTGAAAAATAAAGAAAATTTTTGAGTTTACATATAATATTATTTTATTGAAGAATATGTGGTTGAAAAGATGCCGTCAATTAAAAAAATTAAAAAGATGCCTCTTCAATCAATAGTCTAGATAAAGTGACACGTGGAGGGCTTGGAAACTAAACTAATGAACTTTAACTAGAACTGAATTTTGCCTAAGTTTGGTCCCCATTTTTCCAAGAATTCATTTTTTTCAAAACTCATTATCAATTACACATTTTTCATTAAATAAATTTACACGTAAATCAAAATATTTTCTTTAACTTTTAACCACACGTTCTTCAAAAAATTACTATTCAAAAATATAATTTTCTCTAAAAATGGGGCTCAAACAAGCCGTTAATGATAAAGTTGGTCACCTCTGATAGGCTAATTAACTTTGATCACTTCACCTTTGGCAACTTAAGAAGTAACTTTGAATAACCAAGTTAAACACTTCACATGAACGAGAATAAGGTAAAAACACCTCATCTATGATAGTTCACCTTATTAGCCAAGTCACTACATATCGTTTTATGAAGACTTGGCTAAATTGTTACATATATTGTAATAGTTTAGAATATTAAATTATAGGTTAAATGACATCGAGGAAAGAGAACTAGTACATATAGGTTTCCCATGCCGAACTTATTTAAATGAATGTATGGCTTGTATATAAAGTTTTCCCATATTGAGACCTACATCGGTAGTCAACTAATTTGGCGAGGATTGCCACAACGAGAAAAGTGAAATGGTTCATACATGTTCTCCTCGTAGAAGGTACATAAATGAAGAAATGGCTCGTGCAGGTCCCTCTGCTGAAATGTACATTAAATAGTCGACTCTCTTGGTGAGAAAAGATAAATGGTTTGTATTTTTCCCTGTTGAACTTGTATAGATGAAGATGTGGCTCATATAGGATTTCCCCGAAGGAGACGTAAATAAAAATTTTGACTTGCTTGGCAAGGAAAGAAGTGGCTCATGCAGGTTTTCCCTTGCAAATCTTATACAAATGAAGAAGTGGCTCATGCAGGTTCCCCCTTATCAAGATGTACATCAAATAGCTGTTTCAAAGACAAAACAAAAGTATTTTGTGCAGGTTCTCCCCTTCATATGTTGATACTCTTTAAGCCCGACAGATTTGATAGACTACAACAAATACTCTAAGTTTACTTTTCAAATTGCTT
The DNA here is from genome assembly GCA_903798385.1 of Fraxinus cuspidata. Taxonomy (NCBI): domain Eukaryota; kingdom Viridiplantae; phylum Streptophyta; class Magnoliopsida; order Lamiales; family Oleaceae; genus Fraxinus; species Fraxinus cuspidata. Next base: position 6,039 of record CAIGRP010130010.1, read on the forward strand.
TTATGACATAGTGAGGTTGCTTTTTAGCATAGGTGGCTATTTTTCATTCGTTGGTCCAACAACCACATGCCTATGACAATTAGGATTGATACATTTGAGCTTGACTAATGAGATATTAGGGTGATGCCACATGGCAAGCATATAATTGACATCACTTCTTACTTTTTAACTATAAACGCTCACGCATTTTGACTTCCAAAAGTAACTGCAATTTGGTATTTCACTTTAAACCCTAGCCAAATCTTCTCTCACCATCTCTCTAGTACTCATTGTATTCAGTTCCAACAGTTGATTAGATTGTCAAAGTGCAAATGGTCGACGAACTTTTTCATGGGACTATGACTTTTGTACCCTACCAGTATGTTCAACGTCAAGGTGATGCCTAGGTGGACAAAAAGGTGGCCCAAATTCTTTTGGCCACTTGAGCAGATAGGTTTTGAGGTCCTAGGTGCAAACATGCGTGTAGTTTTTTATAAGCTGAGGTACAATATATAATCATCTCTTATATACGGTAAAGGTTTGAAGTAAAATTAATAACGGCTTAACATGGTTAAGTAAAAAAGATTCATAAATTGGATGAATTATATTCATGTGATGTAGTTACACTTCGACCATTTAAATAATAATATAAGGCTAGTGTTATAAGTATGTTTTTTTTACTATACAAAATAAATAAATGCGTGCCTTCAAAACAAGAAAATTGAGAAAATAAAATCAAACTCAAGACAAAACATATAAATTTTACAATTCAGCATTTCTCTCACAGATCACAATACATCAATTACCTTATGTAGTTTTAACACTGAAATTAGAAAACAATAAATACCAAGCTCTTTGTCTTGTGACTATGGCTAAATACATCATTTACCACTCTAATTTTCATTAACTTGGAAATAAATCTTATGGAGAACCTTGCCAAACAAGCCCACAAAACGTACAAAAACAATATCATTGACCGCAAAGAGATATAGCAATATTTAATATATCGTTGATATCATCCAGCAAAAAAGATTACGAAATTACTTAAACAGTTGTATATACCCTAATACATATTTGAAATAGGCATGGCACTATACTAATGCCACACACACTGATTGAGTACACATTGAAATATGCTCTCTCTGGTAAATGTGACTGAACAAGGCGTTTCTACAATATTAATTCCTTAGACAATACCCTTGCATACAAATCGGATATTCGTTATTCGGAAGACAATTCTTTGGAACATATTTAGAGGCATTTTTTAATTTAGGGAAGAATCAAAGCCATGAGATAAGTAATGATTCTTATGAAGACATAAAGCCATTGTCATGGATAAAATTCGACCAATCCAACAAAAACAACAATAAAAATAAAGGGAAATCTCTATATCCTTAAAGAAAATTAGAAAAGAAGACTAAGGGGGCGTGTTTTCAACGTGGAAAACCAGGACATTATGTTCGGGAGTGTAGACACAATAAGTAGAAACCAAAAGAAGAGGAGAAAGTGAATTACGATGAAAATGAAGACATTGTCGCTATTGTGAGTGGAATTATTGCTATCGAATGCAAAGACATTAAACTCAATATGTATCTAGGAAATTAGTCTTTTCTAGAAATGATGTATTCGATATACTTGCAAAGGAATGCTCACTATAACATAGATTGCTTTTTTTGGAATGCATTGTACGGCATACACCTGAATGCTATAAACCAGCTCCGTAAATACTCACATCTTTTAACGTCATACATTTAATGTCGTAAAAAAACTGAAAATGCGTCGTGAAATAATTTTATTACATCTTCCATATGCATGCCATAAAATAGATATCTCTTTTTACGGCATACATTAAATGCCACTGTAAATCTCAATATATTACAGCTTTCATTTACACGCTGTAAAATAAATATCTCTTTTTATGGCATGCATTGAAGGATGCCATTAATGAAATTTATTACAGGTTCCATATGCAAGCAGTAAAATAGACGTCTCTTTTTATAGCATACTATTTAGGCCCACTGTTAATAACATTTTTATGGGTTATATATGTATACCGTAAAATAGACGTCTCTTTTTACAAAATTGAGGGCCACTGTAAATGATAATTTAGTTTTTCTTAAAATTATTTATTTATTCGATTACCAGCCTGTATTTTTCAAATACACCATATATCTTTTGATTTTAAGGCGTGTTCAACATGTAGCCGTAGATATTTTAAGGTGGATATTTCAAGGCATAGATTTCACGTGTGCCGTAAATGATCTATTTTTTAGCAAAAGAAAAAATCCTGCTTATTCTTCTAGCATTCTATAGACAGCATACTTGAGAAATACGCCGTAAATGTTCATCTTTATGATTGTTAAAAATTTATGATATAAATACTTTAACTAATTTCTTGGGTTTTGAAACCCAATAAATCTGGTGAATTGATTACCAAACAACCAAGTCCAAAGATTCGACCCGAAAACACCGTGGATTGTAGGAAATATGTTAAAGAATTAATATTGCTCACAGCCCATATATTTACCTATTGGATGGCTTTTAGTCTTGGCCCATTTAACTTCTTTCTTGGTCCAATTAAAGCCTAACATATTCCTACATTTATAGTATTTACCCTAACCGTTTTTAGTGTGTAGTTTGTGTGTGAAAGGAGAAAAATGCCGGCCCTATTGAGAGAGAAAACGTGTGTGCATTGTGAAGAGAAAAATCCGACTATTTGCTTTGCCAAAAATCGGTGACTGCTTCCTTCATCTTTGGTCTCCATTTTGTGCCTCTTACAGTGGTTTTCTTCTTGCTTTGTGGCAACAAATCAACATCGTTATCTTGGTTATGGGACGGAACCGTTTGGATTGGTTGTTTGGTAGAAAATATAACGTGAAACTGAGCCCAAAAATCAACGTTTCAATGATCTTGGAGCGAGCTTCCGTGGCATAATTAATCATTTATGACTTACACTTCAAGCATGTCATATATGGTATACTTTAAAGGCATGTTTATATGAATGTTGTAAGCATACACTGTAAAAGACTAATTTTGTTGCAGTGAGTCAACCTTTTCCGTCGAGAATGAAATAAATGATTTCTACTTATACGCTTGACTCTCTTACTTTATGGTATGGTAGACCTCTTCAACTTAGAGAATCTATGCAACACTACTCAATTTTATTAAAATGACTACAATCCTATGAATCGCATTTGATCATCATCTTCCCTTATCAATAATCTAATTTATTACCTAAAGCATGCGCAGTTCGGGACAACATAATCCTACTATAAAATCCAAAAAGATGAATTAAATGTCATTGTAGATTATGACCTGGGAAGAAAAATTGTAACAACATTAACTGGCAGTCACATGAAAACATCCAAATAAAATACATAATAAAATTGTTAGAAATATTAAATACAATACATGTTCAAATACACTGTTTCTGCCCACGAATTACAGGCCAAATTTCATGTACTTTTGAATAACGAATTCATGGACTCCACTACAATCTAGACGATAGATAGCATTACTCTTTAAAATATATATGACGTGTTAAATTAAATCTAGATGAAAAAATATAATGAAGAGAGATACATTATCAAATTTATCCTTTTATTTTTATGTTTTGTGTAGTCCAACTTACTAACCATTTATTATTAGAATTGCTAGGTTTTAAAGTTGTTGGTAATCTTTAAACAAAAATATAGTTATAAAAAAGTTTTTTTTAAAAAAAGAGTCAATTGGTAGGTTGTATAGATGAACTAGGAGTCTTGAGTTCAGTTATATAATGAGTAAAAACTGCCAAATTTATGCTAACCTGCCGCCAAGCTGCAACTCGAGCATCAAAAACAAAATCAAGGTCGCCCACTTGTCACAAGCCTAGAGCTCGAGCGACGGTGTTTAGCGAAAAACCCTAGTTCACAACTTTCCAGAGTTCTATCTATCATATATTACCCCAAAATCACTATACTATAAATACTCAAACCCCATTTCTTGAAAGGAGTTGGTTGAAAATTGTTTTATAAAAGAGATCACATCCTACATATTATTCAATTTTCTCTGGATTCAACCAAATTATTGAAAACATCAAATTCACATAATCAAAACATATACTTCTGCGTAATATCTCAAAGTTCTGAAGATCGAGGAAAGTGATCATAGGAATGTCAACAGGTCAAGCCGGCTCAAGAGCCGAAACTCGAAGCTCGGGCTCGGCTTAAGTAAAATGGTTCAGACTTTTTTTAGCCTGAGTCGAGCCAATCTTTTGTTGGGTCAAAAAATCTAGGCTCGATCCGAGCTATCGACTCTAGCCTTATCGAGCTAAGCCAACTCGCGATTTTTTTTTATAAATTTGTGACAAATCTAATATTTTTTAAAGAACTTAAAATTTGTGCAATTTATACGAATTATAAATTAAATAAAACTTACAACCCTCCTCATTTTTTCGGGCTAGGAACCTGACCACAATCGACGTAGGTGGAGTAAAAATTATACACGAATAAAATATTTGTGTACAATTTTTCTTGAAACAAATAGATTTAAAAATTACATATTTTTTAAGATCAAATCAATTTAAAAACTTAAAATATGCTATCCTTGCCAACTTGTTCTTAAATACATAATTCAACACATTCCCAATTCGTCAAGCATATTAAAGCCTCAAATATATCTTCCTTTAGTCATGATCATTCTTCTGGTAAACTCGACCACTTAAACTAAATACAGTATCTGATCTACAGTAGACATCGGAGGTGTTAGTAGATCACGTACAATTTTTTATACAGTTAGATATTGCCTTTCGTCACACCTTCATCACGATAGAAGACTAAATTACTATAATTGTTTTGGTTGTAACATACTACAAACGTTCACGCACATACGTAGCTAACCCATATAGAATTTGAAGATTTGTACCACTAACACTTATCGCTTTAGATATTGATGAACTAGAACTAAATGAGGAGAACACTTGTACTAGTATCCAAATAATTCCTTATATCGCCTAAATTTGTTGAAATATTTCTTGAAAAAGAACTTTGGGAAGTAAGACTGCACTGACATCCTTTTTCAATGTCAAAGTTATATATTTCACATAACATAGATTCTACATGCACACGTGATAATTTCACATTCAAGAAATTTGAAATCCCCTTTATAATAACTTTTGTGCTAGTCAAAGTAAGTCGAGGGTCCATCACTGAAGCTAAAAAAATAAAGGGGGCAAATTTTCTTAATATTTACGAAATTTTAACTCCATAGAGCAGACTACATCAACAAATATTGACAAATTTCTATATTTACGAAATGTTTGTGAAAAGTAGAAAAAATATTGTAAAACAAGTGAAGAAGTAGGGTAATAAACACCATTACATTCCTTTGTGGCATCGAAAAAATGTTTTAAAAATTTCTTCACACAAAATGCAATAGATTGTTCTCAATGTTCCAAATTATGTTCGTATCCATATGTACGCCTACCACTATAAAGTTGTGAAATAAAATTTTCATAATTTTCACACGACTATAACATAAGATGTTTAGAGTTTCATATATTTGTAAGATTAGTGGCAAATGATTTCTTTTGTAAGTCATACTCTGCACACAAACTGTTAGTAATAAATACCACTACATTCCTTTGTGGCATCGAAAAAATGTTTTAAAATTTCTTCACACAAAATGCAATAGATTGTTCTCAATCTTCCAAATTATGTTCGTGTCCATATGTACGCCTACCACTATAAAGTTGTGAAATAAAATTTTCATAATTTTCACACGACTATAACATAAGATGTTTAGAGTTTCATATATTTGTTAGATTAGTGGCAAATGATTTCTTTTGTAAGTCATACTCTACACACAAACTGTTGAATGCTTGCTTTCTTACTGGTGACACAGTGATAAAAATTATTGCTCATCTAGTCTTATCTNTCTTACATACCATATTCTTGTATAATATCTTTTAGAACCATGTATATGTTAGTGACATTATGAGGATATTCTACACATTTTAGTGCAATAATCATATTATAAAGAATCCACAAGTGATCAATGTAATGAACTGTATCGGCAATATAACATTTTTTACTATTACTGGCCCATAAATAAGAGGTAAACGATATAATACTATCAAAAGTTTTTAGACCTTCAATAGCAATTTATTTTCTTTTGTTACACAATTTTATAATATCTGAATGAAGAGTATATCTACAATAAAAAGTATACCAGAGTTGGAGATAATTTTATATGAGTCTAGTAAAGTGTATTAAGTTTATCACAGTAAGTGACATCTCTGCTATACCTACATATGTAGCCATTCTTTCACGAAATCTTTCCTTTGAATATACAAAAGTAAAAACAATATAACCAGAACCGCTAAACATTAGTTCGATCTATTTTGGGTCGAGATCTACTAGTTTCGCTTTACAACTCCTTAATATGTGTCTATTCAAATGTGTCGTGCTTGAACCGGGCTTCCAACTAAATTTTTTGCCATAGTAATTGCAACATGCTTTCCAAATATCGGCTCCATTTTGAACACCAACTTTTTTTATGTGTCATATGCTGCCAACAATTCGAGGATTCTTTTTTTTTTTTAACATGTTTTAGGCTCGAGTATTTATTCCTCTTTGATATCATCCAAATCAATTTGAATATTTTGATATACATCGAAGCTAATTGGAGTACTTGAACTACCCATAAATTGATTAATCTCATCAGTAGTAAAATTCATCTATGGCCATTATAGAAAAAGATAATAAATATTAGACTAAAAGAAACTGAATATTAGAGCATACAAATTGGAGATTGAAGTTGAATACAAGAATACTATAGGTTAAAAGTGAGCGAAGTAAATTAATATGAAACTCGAAATTTTACCTCATATTTATAGGAAAATAATATATATTTTGTTTCAACCAAATTCAAATTTAAAATTCAAATTTGAAATTTGAATTTGATGTGAATTAAAACTAACTACACGCTGCGTATGTTAATACAAGCAGCTAAATAGCTATCTGCATTAACACATGCAACTACACGCTATGCAGACAATTGATTTGATTAAAAAACTATTTTAATGGCGTGTGTAACAAGCTGGCTTGTGCCAATGCCCAAAAGTAGGGCTTGGCCCGAGCCTCTGATTGATTTTATTGAGCCACGAGCCTGGCTAGCTTGGGCTTTTCCCGGGCCGAGCCACATGCTGTCCAAGATGGCTAGCCAAATTGACACCCATAAGTGACTGGAGTTCCAGTTGAAGGAGAAGGAAGAGTTTTCAGATGATCTACTAAAGATAAATAATTCTAGAAGGTCAGGAGTTGGTACAGGAGCATGCAGTCCAGGAGAGCCCTAGTGATTACAATCAAGCAGTTAGAAAGTACCAACGTTTAGTCGAGTCTAAATAGTCTGTAAGTTTTTATTGTTTATAGTGGATACTACTTGCTTGGACCCAAACTTTTTATCTCATAAGGGGTTTTCTCTGTCATCAATTTTGTGATGTTATTTAATTTTTTGCAATATACCAACTGTGGTAAATCAACTTAGGATAGTATTGCATGTGCATTCATCTGAATAAAATTAATAATTGTGATTTGTTGCTTTTATTAATTGATAAATTTAAATTCCACTTAAAACACCTATTCACCTCCCTCTAAGTGTTAGTAGGGTCGAACGTCGTTTATTTCAAGTGGTATGAGAGCCTCAATTCGATTCTTGACCGTAACTTAGTGTAGATGAGTCAATCTCTTTCTGTGCCTTCATATTTTGACGAAAGTAATTATGCATATTGAAAGGTTAGAATGAGAGCATTTCTTAAGTCTCTACCACTATTTCAGTTGTAGTTATCCATAAAGATATTTTCTTTTGGACTAAGGACGACCTAGATGAGTGTAACCGGAATAGTAAGAGCTTCGTACCCTATTTATGGCTATATTTACTAAAGAGTTTAGGACAATATCAACGTGTGAGACCTTGAATGAAGTTTGAGATACCTTAGAGACCACACACATGGGAATCAAAACTGTAAAGAACTCTAAACGACAAATGTTGACCACTAGATTTGAAGAAATAAGAGTGAAGGACGATGAATCGTTTGATGATTTATATGTGAAGTTAAATGACACAGTGAACTCTAGTTTCAACTTAGGTGAGAAAATTCAGGATTGTTTGAAAAGTTCTTAGATCCTTATGTGAGATATTTAGACCTAAGATCATAGCTATTGAATATAGTAAGGACTTAGATGCAGTTAAGATAGAGCAACTTGTAGGATCCCTCCAAACCTACGAACTCTTCATATTTCAACCGAAGAAGAATAAATATATAGCCTTAAACACCGTTAAGGAAGACTACAGATACTGGGAATCTTACAGATGAGGAGATGAATTATTTTGTTAAGAATTTCCAAAAAGTATTTGTGAATAAGAGGAAACCTCAAGAGAGAAATAAGGGTTTCCCTAGTAAACTTAGGAAAGACAAGCGTGATAAGATAATACTAGGACTTCTAGTAAGAAATCTAAGTCAGTTAGATGTCATAAGTATTAAGGTTATGGCCACTATAGGAAGGAATGTTCTAGCTATAAGAAGAACCTAAATAAAGGAAAGGGTAAGGCAATGGCTGTGTCATTTACAGATGATGAGTCCAATTCTAGTGACTAGAGTGATTCAAACAAGGATAATGAGAAGGTTGAGGATGTAGAGCGTATAGTAAGGGTTCTACAGAAGACTTTGAGGATGATACTGAGACTCGTGAGACGTATAAGCAATTATTTGATGAGAGTCTTAGGACAAAAAAGGTGAATAAAGCCGTACTGAAGAAGATTAATGAACTTGAGCAAGAGAGAGAGAGACTCATAACTAGCCTTCTGGATTCTACCAAATGTTTTAGTGAGATAAGGGTTGTTAATGAGAACTTAGAGACTAATGTTAAATTCCTAACAAGTGATCTTGAGAAATTCAATACTTGACTCCATTCCTTCTTAAGTGGTTCTCAGAAACTTGATAATCTGTTAGGGATGAACAATCCAACTGGAAATAGGCGAGGTCTAGAATATATTAGACTGATAATAATATTGTTAGTACATCCAAGACCACATTTGTCACAACCACCAACCAACTTAGGAATGCTGCAAATCCTAAGAATAAGACACCAATTAAAAAGAGAATAAGGATTTTCTAACCCCAAGAATCCCAAATACCATATTCACTAGCACTTATGATTGTCTTGTTCGGAGCTCCTCAAATTGCTGTGTAAATTCTTCCCTAGGACCCCTTATGAGTGTAAACAAATTCACCAACCTCTGCAACATTACCAACATATGTTTTAGCTAATTAGTCAAGTAATTTGGTGACAAACAATTGCACAAGGTGTGAGTAAATTTGACAATTGCCTATAATTCGAGAGACTTGAGCTATCGAATAGGAAGGGATAAGTCGGACTACAATAGATAGAAACTTAACGAGGATAAATCCATGAAACATTTTCCTCTCAATTTTTTTCCATTATTATTTCAAAACTTGACTGGATGATGGCGATAAAGCTTATCAGTTTGGAGTTTAGATTAGTGGCTATTTTCAATTTACTACATTTGGTTTCATCTCCTTTATTTTTTCAAATAAATAGTGCCTTAAGGAGAGAAAGGATGTAGACCTACGAATATGCCCTTTAAGGTTTTACTAATTTTGGCTCTCTTTATTATTTTTAATGCCTAAACTTACGAACTTAGACTAGATGAATTATTTTGCAACGTTTGGGCGATCTAGGGAGATTTTGCTCCAAAATGAAAAGTTATGGGGTATTCCAAAAAACATACAAACGTTCAGGGGGTATTGTACCAATTACCCTAAAATAAAATAAAAAGATTTGAAGTGCATTCATATGGGAAGTGTTAAACGGTATGACAGAACAAAGTTTGTTCATTTACCGTGAAATTATAATCATTACGTCAATATTATTTGATCAATTACAAAATATGAATGTATGTCAATATAAGCAGTTATTTGAGGAGAGTATTAGGATAAAAAAGGTGAATAAAGCCGTATTGAAGAAGATTAATGACCTTGAGCTAGAGAGAGGGGGCTCATAACTGACCTTCAGGATTCTATTAAAAGTTTTAGTGAGTTAAGAGTTGTCAATGAGAACTTAGAGACTAAGGTTACAACCTTAACAAGTGATCTTGAGAAATAAAATATTCAACTTCATTCCTTCTTGAGTGGTTCTCATAAACTTTCTAATATGTTAGGGATGAACAAGCCAGCTAAAAATAGGTGAGGTCTAGAATATATTTAGTCTCATAATAATATTGTTAGTACATCCAAGACCACATTTGTCACAACCACCATCCAACCTAGGAATGTTGAAAATCCTAAACCCAAGGGTAAGGGTGTCTTAGGACAGAGGCTTAGTAGGCAACTTAGGACCAACCGGCCAAGAAACCAATATCACAAATCACGTAATTTTGAACCTAGGTTCATTCATACGTGTCACAATTGTGGTGTGTTAAGACAAACAAAGCATAGATGTCACAAACTAGTGAATAAGAGGAGTGAATATATCTCTAGAAAAGTTAACTTCCTTACCAATCAGGTTAGCCACTTAACTGAGATAATGGCATAGTTGACTAGGTTACCTCTACTTCTAGGAAGGTGTGGGTTAAAAAAAGTGATATCCCTAGGTATGATGAACAATTGAATTTTCATGTTGCTCATAAAGCTAAAAATGACTATATGTGATATCTTAATAGTGCGTGTTCTAGACATATGTTTGGAAATAAAGCATTGTTCTCTACTCTTGATGATTGGAATGGCGGTATGATTACTTTTGGATATGGTGCTACTACACCTATCCTTGGTATAGGCACTGTCAATATATCTGGATTACTTATTATCTCAAATGTTCTTTATGTGAAGTGTTTAAAGTCTAACTTGTTAAATATTAGTCAAATGTGTGATGCAGATTTTGAGGTTAGTTTTGTCCAAAAAAATGTATTGTTTATGATTCTAACGTTAACATTGTCATAGAAGGAGTAAGACCTTTTAAGAATAATTATGGAGTTCTTCCTAATTCCAAATATGTGTGTAGTAGTGCTAAGATTGATATGACTGAACTATAGCATCAAAGGCTTGGTCATATGAACTATAAAAGCTTGTTTACATTAACTAAGAAAGAACTTGTGAATGGTTTATCTAAACTTGAAAAAATTGAAAATACTATTTGTGGACCATGTCGACAAGGTAAACAACTTCGAGTAAATCACAAGCAAACTTCTAGCATCTTGACAAGCATGCCTTTAGAATTACTCCATATGGACTTAATGGGACCATCTAGGACTGAAGGCCTTAGTGGTAAGCATTATATTTTGGTTTTGGTTGATGACTTCTCTAGGTTCAAATGGATTTAGTTGTTAAGAGATAAATTTAAGGTGTTCAACCTAGATAAATCATTGTGTAAGTGACTTAGGAATGAGAAAAATTCCACCATAACTAGAATCCGGAATGATAATGTGAAAGAGTTTGAAAACTCTAACCTTAATAATTTCTGCTTGGAAGAGGGAATCTAGAAAATGTTCTCTTCACCGATCACTCCACAATGAAATGGAGTAGTTGAGAGAAAAAAATCATATGCTTCAAGAAGTGGCCAGGGCCATGCTTCATAGTAAGGGTCTAGCAACGTATTTCTAGGACAAAGCCATTAACACTGCTTTGTCACATAGTGAACAGGGTTTACCTTAGACATCAAACTAAAAAAAGACCCTATGAGATTTGGAAGGGTAAAAGGCCTACTGTCAAATACTTACGAGTGTTTGGTAGCAAGTGCTATATTATGAGAGATAAAGAGAACATAGGCAAGTTGACTTTAAGAGTGAGGAATGAATTTTTCTAGGATACTATAGGAACAGTAGAGCATATTGTGAGTACAATTCTCATACACAAGTTGTGATGGAGTCCATAAATGTTGCGATTGATAATGCCTTTAGTGAGGGAGAGATTGTGGAAGATTGGGATGAGTTAGATCACACTAGTGTAGATCCTATCACGATGACTAAGCTTAAAGAAAAATCAATTCCCGAACATCTATACTCACCTTAAGGTTTATACACTCCAAATTAGGAATCATCTCATAGTACTTATTCCAACTTTCCTAGTGAACAATCTCCTAGTAAAACTTCAATACTTCCTATGGAACAATCACCTAGTGATAAATCCAAACCTCCTAAGGAACAAGGAACCTTCATCTAGAGTTAAGTCTAATCATCCTTAGGTCAACATCATAGAGGATTTAGAAGGGATGAGACAACATAAGAGAGTTTTAAATAACTTGATATTTGCTAGTTATAAATCCCAGATTGAGCCTAAGAAAGTAGAAGAAGCCCTTAGTGAGGAATGTCGGGTGAATGCAATATATGAAGAGCTAAACCAATTTGCGAAAAATAATATATGGTGTTTAGTACCTAAGCCTGATGATTGTAATGTTATTTGTACCAAGTGGATATTAAGAATAAGATCAATGATCAAGGTACCATAACTAGGAATAAGGCTATGTTAGTTGCCCAGAGATACACCCAAGTTGAAGTTTGAGTTTGATGAAATGTTTGCTCATGTAGCTCGCCTTGAATCCATTAGAATTCTTCTCCCTGCTACTTGTACCTTAGGGTTCAAGTTATATCAAATGGATGTCAAGAGTCCCTTGTTGAATGGAATATTTCAAGAAGAGGCTTATGTTGAACAACCCCAAGGATTTATCGATCCTAAGTTTCCACATTATGTTTATAAATTGAATAAATCTTTATATGATTTTAAGCAAGATCTTAGAGGTTGGTATGATAAACTAACTGCATACCTTGTGGAACATGGTTTTTCAAAAGACGGTGTAGATAAAATTTTATTCATAAGACATATTGAGAAAACCATCATCTAGCATAGATTTATGTTGATGACACCATCTTTGGTTTTTCCATTGACTCTCTTGCTCACTAATTCACTGAATGTATGAAATAAGAATTTAAGATGAGTATAATTGGAGAATTAAGTTACTTTCTTGGTTTCCAAGTAAAGCAAACTAATGATGGGTTGTTCATATCTCAATCAAAGTATGCCAATGACATAGTCAAGAGATTTAGGCTAGATAGCAAGAAACACATAAGAATATCTATGAGCACGAGTATGAGTTAGGTCATGATCCTACAGGTAAGAATGTTGATCAACTACTATATAGGAGTATGATAGGTAGTTCACTTTATCTTACTACTAGTATAAGTGACATAGCATTTAGTGTTGGAGTTTATACCAGATTTTAGGCTGATCCCATAGAATCTCACTTGGGTAGTGTGAGGCGTATCATTCGATATATTAATGGCACTATAGATCATAGAATCTTGTATTCTAGTATTCTAATCCTGATCTTGCCGATTATTTGGATACCGATTGGGTTGGGAATATTGTTGATAAAAAGAGCACATCAGGAGGCTATTTCCATGTTGGTACTAATTTTGTAGCTTGGAAGAGTAAGAAACAAAACTCCATCTCATTATCTATGGCCAAAGTTGAATATATAGCTTCAGGTAACTTTTCACTCAACTACTTTTGATGAAATAGATGTTGAGTGATTATGGGATTGAATAGGGTACTATAATTGTATTTTGGTATAACACAAGTGTCATTAATATTTTCAAAAATCATGTTCAACATTCTCGGACAAAACATATTTATATAAGACATCACTTTATTCAAGAGCCGATATGCATCTCATTCTCTGTATATTCATTTTGTGTGATTTGTTTTATCTATTTAAAAAAACAAAAAAATTAAAGGAGGAGAATAAATTTTGAAGCTACTGAATATTATTTGGTTTACTTGAATTACTTTTTATGATCTAGTATGCATACATCTGATGAATAGTAATGTAGTTTTCATTGCTTTGTTTAGATTTTGCATGGAATACTAAGTATAGGTTTTTTCATGTACCAATTGCACATCACACAATGTAATCTTGTGAGAGGGTCTTAACTGCATGTGTGAGATTTAGGATGGCAGTCATCTGTTGTGAGGTGACCTTGAACATGAATAGACATTTAACTAGTTAACCTAGGCTATAGTATATTCCCTAAAAAGAAAAATTGATTCATCTTATACTCTCTTTTGAAGCCCGTTTGACTCAAGTAATTAAGCTTGTGGGGTTTCTCAAATTCCAATGTCCTATGGTCATCTGAATTAGAGTCATCGGCCTAAAACTTGTTACAATGATCATCTTAGTAACTTAATGGAGAAGCGTCTACACATAAGATATGAAAAACAAAAAATTATGGATGGTTAAATTCAGAGGGAGAAAAAAAAAATTTACCTGAAAATAAGAGATTCATTATTAAATAGGCTCTGGTGTCTTAGGTTTGATTTCATTAAAAAAAGAAAATACTCATTTTGTAGTGATGTTTAGCATGTCCTTTCTCACATTTAAGATTTGGAGTCTTGTTCACATGGAATTACTGGCACTTTTCACACATGAGTCACTTATACAATTTACTTTGTTTAAACTTGATCTGAGTATGTGGGATAGTTTTCCTATTCATTGATTATGCCTTTCTTGTGATCAATTTCATTTTTGAGTTGTCATATATGTTGCAGTGTACGACATGAAAAAAAGGAGAAAAAGTGCTATATCTCGAAATTTCCAAAAATAAGGTGATATTTTTGTCAATACTTTTTTCATTATTTCATTCTTCTCTCAAATGATTTTCCCCTAAATATTATTATCCATCCCCATTTATTTCATCAAATCATTCATTGGACATTATTTCATCAACATTTGAAGGATTATCATCATTTTCCATCAATTTTAGACACATTTAACGGTATCATGAGTTTTGTCAAATTTCCCTCTATTTCGAAAATTAGGGTTCTTCATATGACTTTGGTTGATTTTTGGGTTTTGGATTCGTTTTTGATGGAGTATGGGATAGGATTTAGATGCTAGTTTGTTGTGATTGTTGTTTGCATTGGTAGATTTTCCTTGTTTGATAGTGGTTTGCCTACCATGTTTTACGTAGCCACGTGTTCGATGCATGGTCTCATCAACTTCTTTGATCAATTTTTGACAAATATTTGACCAAACACATGAAGTATACACTCTTGAACACATCTTAGTCCTTACATTACACATTTGGCGAGTTTTGCTTTAAACTTGACGTCAAAACAATATCACACTCATTTGCCCTCCATCCACCCCGATGTCTATACATCGCGTCACCCCTACACCTAGGCACCACGTCACCACCATTCATGCATTGCACAGCCATCGGCAATAACTCACGTCACTTAGTTATTCACCTATCTCCATAGGTTATCTAAATTGGATTTTCATCGTTCTGTGTGACCACATTATGTATTTGCATCGTTTTGTGTGCATTAGATAATTTTGCATCAGTTTACATGCATTAGACAGTTTAGCATTGATTTGCACGCTTATGACATGTTTGTCTAGATTTCGATGTATGTGGCTACTTTTGTACAATTTAGCATGCATACTACTTATTTTCCTCATTTCACGTGCATTCAACTTATCATTAGTTAGTTTTTCATCGAGGTATATGGCGTCCTTAGGTGCATCTAGTTAAGTGTTTGTATTGCAAATTTGTCATAGATGCCGCCTAAGAGAGTGAGGACTATTGTACAAACATCTAGTACTTCCACTTCATATATTAGGTCTCAATCCATCTCTTCTATTGCCTAGGATGTCTTTAGAACTTAGTTTTCCTTACGTCCCATTCTGGTAGGGCGTGAGGTAATACATTCTAATCTTAACCTCTACCTTGTTGCTATCTTCACTTCACGTGGATGAGAACTTTTACTTGTAGACTTGTCTCCTCAGCCTAATCTCCTTGTCCAGGAGTTCTATGCTAAAATTCACTACATTAGTAGGTCGAGTTTTAAGGTCTGTCATAGGGATAAGACACTAAAGATCAATCCTGACGTCATATCTACTATTATTCACATTCCCTGGGTTATATATCCTTTATTTTCCTAACTATTTGCTGAGACTATTCCTTCCAACTCTCTGTCAGATCGACTATTTTTATCGGCTCGTTGGAAGGGGGTCCAACTAAGATCAGAACCCTTCCTTTCGGTCGACAGATTTTGTTTCATATTGTGTGCACAAATTTGCGGCCAGTTTCTCATACCTCTTCTCTACACATGGATAATGTCAGATTTCTTTATACAATTTTGCATGGCAACTCTATAGACCTTCCTACTTTCAATTTCCACTAGATTTTGTGTACCTTTCGTGTGATTGGCACTAGGATTGGTCTTTCTTACACCTGTTTGATTCAACTATCAAAGTTTTTGCTACGAGGAAATAAATGAAATGATTGTAAAAATGTATTCTCAAAGAGAATTTTTTAAATATATTTATCAAGAATGCATTCTTATAGTTGTTTATGAATGCTTGGTGAAGTGGTATTTATAACAGTCAAAATGCCCAAAGTTTCTGTCTAACCGGACGACCCTACCTGACGTTCACCACTGAACTAGACAACCAACTAACCGTTGCGGTCGGAACCATCAAAAAACTGACCGTTGGCGAACCGGGCGTTCGCCTGGTCTTCCGGACGTACGGTTGACTTTGACTTTATTATTATTATTTTTTGGAGATATGATCTATCTTACTTTTGATCAAAAATATTTTATTCAAGTAATATGAAATAACTCTATGTGAACAAAATAGTTTATGAGCTATTGTCATTCATTACTAAAGATCAAAGTGTTATACATTTACATATGCTCTTAAAAGCCTAGTCTTTGATCTCGCTTCAAAGTTTATTGGCTCTTAAACTCTTGATTTTTTAAGCTCTCGTCTCGAATTATTTGACTTGAATGCTTCACTTTCACTTTGATCTTCATTTCGAGTCCGATTTATTATGTGTTGATTTTGGCAATGATTGATTGATTTTAACGTTGAACTATCATAACTCAAAATCAATTGTTAGAAATAATATTAATCTTGTTTGTAATGATGAAAACATTAAGGATGAAAATCAACCATAGGTCAACAACTTTATGTGCTATAGTTATATGAGTTTTGTGACTTGTTTTACCTTCGAAAGATCGAAAATAAGTTAGACATAGTATCAGAGTTAAATAGTGGATACAAATGTACCACTATACTCTACGTGATTGTTGCCTTTTTTTTTATCGCAAGTATACGATATCGTAACAAACAATATAGTAGACCTTTGAGTCCGGATATTGTTCTCACAAGGACTATACTTTATGACCTAATCTAATTTTTCTAACTCCTCTTTGATAAAAACAAGTAAATAATTATGATGGTTGTGATTATTTTTCCTAATTACTTTAACTAATTGAAAATATAAAAAGATTGCAAACAATGGATGGTTAAAAATTCAATTATGTGATGAATATTAAGGCATAATAATTTCATTTACTGATCAACTTAATTCTTAATTCAAGATTCATAATCTAATAAAATGTTCGATCGAATTCTTCTATTGTATTCAATTTACCTTTCTCGAGTTCTCATTAAGCCTGCTTAACTAATTAAATTCAATATCTCTATGCAAATCAATTTTAATTAAACGAAACACTAGTTCTAAAATTTCATATTATAACCATAAGAATTAGTATAGGTATCTCTACACGTTATATTAATTTATCTCATTTTACTATATGGTCTAAATCTCAAACTCATCTTTCGATTCGTAAGAGACTCGCATAATCATCAAATTAGTGAACAAGTAATTTAATCCATTAAATTTATAGTAAAACCAACTCATAAATAAATAAATCACAGAAATTTTGAATAGAAAAATAAAGGATCAAAAGTCGACTACATTGTTTTCCCTAATATGGAAATTAGTTATCCATACTATAAAAATAATAATGCGCAAAAGTGGAAAGATATCACCAAAAATTGACGAAACGTGAAATTTCTGGTGTCTGCGTTCTCTTTTTTTTTTTCTTTTCTCTCTCTC
>CAIGRP010130014.1:0-16104 GCA_903798385.1 Fraxinus cuspidata
GAGGCCTTTTGGGATAAAGCCCAAAAGCAAATCCATGAGGACTTAAGCCGAAAGTGGACAATATCATACCAATGTGGAGATATATGGTGTCCATAGCCCTTACAATATCATAACAAATAGAATGGCTCCACACAAACAAAATTATAAGTCTTAATGTTTAGAAATTTCCTTATAATCAGAGAACATAACTATTGCTCCAAAACCCATGTTTTATGATTGACGAAAATGTATAGTTGATTGATTTTCCTTTCATGCTTGACATCAATGTCTGCAACTGATGTCTGCAATAGACGTCCTTTCGTGCAAATTATAAGTTTTGGGTTTGCTCCGAATCGGTTGTGCTTGACGAAATTTGCATTAAATATCTAATTTTATCCATCTTCTCTAATACAACCTCAAGAAACATGCTTGACATCAGTTGCAGACATTATAAGAATCAATCAACTATACATTTTTCTTGTCTTGTCGCTGGTATTGTGCTCCAAGTCCATCGGTAAACTTTTGTCTTCGGGATTGTAAACTATAAAAATTGTTCCAAACAACAACAAAATCTCATTAATTAGCATACAATGGTGTCCATTCCTAAAAAAAACTCGAGATAACTGATGTCGAAAGGAGTGGTAAACAATTTATTTCATTACTGTTCAAACATTGATTACTATGCACCGGATGCGCAATCCTCAATCCTCCTTGTACTTCCATCTCCACGGAAGGGCGGCATGCAAGATATTACTATGCACGGGATGCACAATCTTTTGAGGCCCTATTCTGGCACATCTAAGGATGGCGCATGGGCCGAAAACCATCAGGTGGTATTAGGCATTTGCGGCCTTTGTTGGGCACATGAAAGGGCATGTTGTTGCTGATATAGCACTCGTATGCTCCAAGGACTATGATAAGGATATTGTAACACCTGTAGTCTGAAAGAACGATCGGGGATAGCACTAAAAATGCCTCATATACTAGTGTGCATTAGATAATTGTAGTTACATGGGGACTTCGTTTAATTAGGTGAATGAGGCAAGCCGTCGATATCGTAAGAACGAGTGTGCTACAAGCCACTTCTAATCAGCCATTGATTAGTGGATGAACCTATTTGGACAAGGCGTCGACAAAGGGTATTGTGGTATGCAATGAGATAAAATATCTGTATAAAATGACAATTAGGGTTAGAGTCGGTAATTGGCATATTTTATGATTTCCTATATAATGGCTAGGTCTCATCCCATCTCTATATTGTTTTGGCTTGCTCCGTTGACGGCTGATTATTTTGAGGAGCAAGGAAAGGAAGATCTAGCCGGTAATATTCATACATAATAATGTCTTCCGCGAGCATGAATTTCGAACTATGAATTAATATATGTGATTCTTCTTCTTAGCATGGTTATTGAATAATTACAACAGAATGAGGCAAGATGTCGATATCGTAAGAAGGAGTGGGGTACAAGCCACTTCTAATCAGCCATTGATTAGTGGATGAACCTATTTGGACAAGGCGTCGACAAAGGGTATTGTGGTATGCAATGAGATAAAATATCTGTATAAAATGACAATTAGGGTTAGAGTCGGTAATTGGCATATTTTATGATTTCCTATATAATGGCTAGGTCTCATCCCATCTCTATATTGTTTTGGCTTGCTCCGTTGACGGCTGATTATTTTGAGGAGCAAGGAAAGGAAGATCTAGCCGGTAATATTCATACATAATAATGTCTTCCGCGAGCATGAATTTCGAACTATGAATTAATATATGTGATTCTTCTTCTTAGCATGGTTATTGAATAATTACAACAGAATGAGGCAAGATGTCGATATCGTAAGAAGGAGTGGGGTACAAGCCACTTCTAATCAGCCATTGATTAGTGGATGAACCTATTTGGACAAGGCGTCGACAAAGGGTATTGTGGTATGCAGTGAGATAAAATATTGTATAAAGTGACAAGAACAAGGATTGTATTATGGGCACGTGAATGGCCCTCGAATGTGCTTCGAGAGGATTGAATGTTGTGCATGAGCAAGTAGTCAAGTTGGCTAAGCCGGAATCAACAATAGGCAAATGCCTTGGGACCAACTGTAGGGCACACAAGCACGCTTCGTGGGTGAAATACACAATGGGTCATGTTTAAACTCGTGGTGAAGAATGGAAAAGGCAGTCGAATAAAATTAGACTACTAAAAGTTCCTCAGTGAGGCTCATAGAGTCGACCCTCAACATCTCTATGAGCACAAAAACCTCCAAACTACTAAAATTATAACAAGATAGTCAGTTTCTGCTGTTTTCACTTCATTAATCAAATTCTTTCTTTCGAGTTCTGGAAGGTATTGCTGGAACTGTATTTTTTTTATTTCTCCAAAACTTGTTAATCTATTTGTGCTGAGAATCAATCTTTAAATACAAAATTCATAATCAATCTATTCAGATTTTATTAATGCCTATGATGTTTAATTTAATTTAAGGTTGTAGTTGTAGTTGTAGGTCATATTAAATGGATAATTAATTATTATGAACCTATGAGTTAACGTCATGAGTAGGGTCACCTAACCAAATACGCTAGTGTTAAATGGCATTACTCTTTGATTCTGAAGGTGCGTAATTACATTTTAAGGTGGGTTCCTTGTCTAATAAATGTATTACTTAGGTGGTCCCATGTCTAACGAACGTATTAATTAATTAGATGGTAATTAATCAGTTTCACGAGGTAATTACATTGGTCTAGTCAACAAAAAAAATAAAAAATTAACTATTATTGACTATTAATTAGGTGGTAATTAATATGTTTCGCCAGCTAAGTTTAGTCAAACAAATATGTAAATGGATTAAGATAAGTTAGAGATTTTGGCCGAAATAATGTACTTTGAAGTATTAGTGTTCGATTTTATGAACTATATCAGTTTGTAGTTTATCTTGGTTAAAGAAGATTTCAATCAAGTTCGATATGAACGGTTTATTAAATTAATAAAACGAGATGTATTTGAATTAAAAGAAGTTTCTAGAGATTTTGTTCGAAATAAATTCGAACTTTCTTTGAACTATTGGAGTTCGGTTTTCTAGACCATTGTGTTTGTAGTTATTTGAATTGAAAATAAATTCAAATCTTTTTCGAATTATAAGCATTCGATTTTCTAAACCATAGAGATTGTAGTTATTCCGATTACGAAGATTACAATCAAGCTTTATTCGAACATGTGTGTTGTATTTTGGAATACAAATGTCATCCTATTAGCACTCTGTGTAGGATACGAGATTTTGTCTTAATTAAATTTTAATGTTCATTGAACTACTAATTAGGTGGCATTGAACTATGTTTTTTAAACCAATTTGGGAATTAACCAGGTGAAAGAAAAAGGATCAAGAGTCAAAATGTCAAACCGTGTCTAACCGATTTGAACCAATTCTAAAAACAATGAAAATAAATAAATATATATTACAAAATCTTGACAAAAACAAGTTAATCTTCTAAATTAATTTTTATATCGAGATTAAAAAAAACGCTTATTAAACTTGACTACATTTAATTTTACATAATGTCCACTTTTAAAATTATAGAAAACGAGTCAATAAATCTAACAAAGAGCTTCAACATATGATTTATAGAGATAAATTCAAATTTCGATTTTTAAACCATCGAATTTGTAGTTATCCCAATTAAGAAGATAACAATCTATCATGATTCAAAAACTTGTATTGTTTTTTGAAGTTAACACAATGCAATGTTCGAGTACTATCACGACATACTCTACTTCATTTCGGTTCAAGTTTTTTTAATAACCATTCTATTCGATTTTTTATTATTTTGATTGTCTTATCTTAGTCCTTTTTTGTTGAAAATTATATTTCAAATTTTAATTTCAAAATCAAGAATTAATTTCAATCACATATTTCGTGACACTTGCAATTTTTAATCACATTTTCATCAATTTTTTATCAAAATCACAAGAAAGGGGCTTAATATAAACTCTTTTATTAATTCAATAAATTTGGAGAAAGAAACTGCCTAACGCCAAGTGGGGCCACCAAAAAATGCAGAAAAAGTACATAGTTGTTCAGCGAGGCCCAAAGGCAAAGAGTAATAAATTACGAATAAATGGTTTGTATGGAATTGGGTGTCAAAACAGAAAGTGATGGAAGGTTTTTTTTATTTGATTGAAATTTTTTTGATTTAATCATATCTCATCATATGTGTTTATCTAAATCGTCACATAGATGTTGATGTAGCACAATCGATAAATCATAAGGCCATGTTTGGATCATGAACTGCGTTTTAATTATATAATGTGACCAACTCTGCGGGTCATATCATCAAAACACAGCCAAGAAGACGGCCAATCAATTTCGGCCTTATTCGATAGTCATATTTTCAGAAAAATAGTTTTTAATATTGATTTTTAAAAGAATGTGTGGTTAAAAAGTAAGAAAAAAATTTGAAATTACGTGCCGAATATTTTATTATATAAATATGTGGTTGAAAATGAAAATGTGTGGAAAAAAAGGTTTAAAAAGTACAATTATCAAATGGGGAAGATTTTTTAGGCTAGCCACGTGGCAAACCTTTACAGGCCCACCTCATGATGCCACAAATCCATATTTCAGTCTGCCACGCACCCCACTCTTCCTTTCCGCTGAAGAAATTCGGAAATCATAAGGCCATGTTGGCATGAGGCAAATTAGAATGGCGAAAATTGATGTTCCCCCTCCGTATTTCCATTAGCTTATTCCATTACGTTTGATGCTAATTTATTTAACCACATATTTCATGAAATTCACAATTTTTTAATCGTCATTTCATCAACTTTTATTAAAATCTATTAAAAATTTAATTTTAATCTCTATTAAACAAGCGTTTAATATTGATTGTGAATGGAATATTTATAGGAAAACGACGTGGAGTGTACTTATGATCTTTTTATACATTTCGGATGTGTGTCAACTACTCATGATTCGATCGTTGTCACAATTTGATCATATTTAAGTTTGTTTGCATTTTAACGGTATTTTTACACGTAGTATTGATCCCATCGCCACATGGCGTAAAAAATCTTCGAATGTCTAGATCGCTTCCAACAAGTCACGTAGTATGAAACAACCAATTATTGCATGACTCGACAATGTCTTGTTAATGTTTATAATGGCTAAGAAATTTGTTTGTCTATATGCCATGCAAAAAGGGTGCTACATTTTGTGATAAGAATAAATTGAAAAGAAATTAAAATTTCAATGATGAATATAAAGAGAAAAAAATAAGGTTAATTAGCTAAAATTGAACTTCTCTCAAAGTCTAGTGTTTCTCAAGTTCCATGTATAATTCATGTTTGGTAAGAATTAAAATTTATATTTAAATTTAAATTAAAGTCAATAATTAATTTGAATAACATATTTTACGTTACACACAACTTCTAAATCGCATATTTCATCAATTTTTATCAAAATTTATTAAAAATTTGATTTTAATCTACTCAAGGGCGTAATATTTATTATTAGTACCAAACACGTCCCAATAGCGAATATCAGGATTCAGAATCAATTGGAAGGTTAATTACCTTCCTTTCGTGCGTTGACTTAATATTATATTTATTTTATTCCAAAAACAATCACAAACTTCTATAAATAGGTCTCGCACTGACGCCTCTTTTGGTTTGGAGGTGCTAGTAAATTCTCTCTCTAAGCTTTCCTCTCTCTCGCTAAAGCCCATACCATGGCTCGAAACTTGAATTCAAACTGTACACATGCAATCAAATTTCTCTACAATTATGGTGGTAAAATCGTCCCTAGTCCCATTGACGGCAAGCTTCATTACGCCGGCGGTTTTACCCGAGTGATGTCCGTCGATCGATCGACAACTTTCGAAGGTTCGTTAATTTTTTTTTTTTTCCTGTTTGATTTAGTAGAAGTTTTTGATATTTCTGGGTGAAACTGAAATATTTTTTGAATTCATGCAGAGCTGATGGTGAAATTTGAAAAGTCATGTGGAGACTCGATGAAGTTGAAGTTTAAGCTACCGAGCGAAGATTTAGATGTTTTAGTTTCGATCACTTGTGACGAGGATCTGAAGGCTGTGATCGAAGAATACGATCGACTTTCACCGGAGACGAAAATCACAGCCGTGCTATTTCCAATCAAACCACCAAACAAAATCTCTCCTCCGCGTTATCCAATGTCTTGTTTTGATTTCCCATCCGCACTACGTAAACAAGTTCCTGCAGCCATCGCATGCGATCAAGCTCCTCCGACGTACCGACGTTTCTCTCCGGCGGTTGGATTTCCAGCGATGGCGAGGAAATACAATTGCTATCGGGAAAGGAACCCTAGCCATTTCTGCTACGCGCCGAACGGGAAATACTCCCTTTCTCGTTCATAGTAGGAGGAAAAGCGGAGAAAAATTGAAAGCCAAAATTAATCGGTTTTCTTCCTTTTTCCCAAATCCTTTTAGGATTACTATAAATTTGGCGGTAGATATAATCAGTGAATTTAGAACTGAAAACAGAAACAAAGTACAAGTTTTTTTTTTTTTTTTTGCTAAAGTAAAGCTTAAAACTGGATTATTAATATATGATCTGTGAATTGTTCTAAAGGTGTGGTAAATTCGTGATTCTCAGAAATTGCTGTGATAACAAGAATTAGAAATTCCATTAACCGCCGCCGTTAAATGCATTCGCTATTTATTGACGTATTAAACTGCCCTGTTTTTTGCCATCATCCGCTGCGTGGATTTCACGTGACGTCAAATGGGGTGTCGCAGAGTTATATTCTGTTAGCCGCCGTTATCGTCTGGTGTTCACGTGGGATTTGGTTACACGTACCTGCGCTGCACGTGAGTTCGGCACGTATTTATTTTGGGTTCAAATATCTATTTATTCATTACTGTTACTATTAATAATTTTAACCAATTTTCATTTATTCCTTGTTAATTTATTTATGAATTCTAACAGCATTTTTTGTTTTTTTTTGGACTTCTGCAGGTCAACAAACGCTCAAACCCGTTGGGTCCAAAGTATGGAGATATTGTATTTTTAGACCACTAAATACTAATACTAAAATGGATTCTTTGTTGGGATAATCAAATTAAGCTAATAAAACCTAAATAATTGTCAGTGTGATCGAAAATTCGGACAATAAGCAAGTTGGCTCTGTTACGCTTCGCCTGTGAGGCTCAAGTCAAAGTGCTACGTAACAAATCACGTGTGTAGAAAAGTCAACAAAGACACAATGGTCAAAAGTGAAGCAATCATATGAATGGCTAAAGCTCTTAAGCTGAAGCACTATCCAAACGGTTGAAGTGCAAAATCCGAAACGCTGTATAAAAGATAGAAGAAGTCGAAACTCTTCATTCGAAGAACCTTCTTGGAGGCCCCTAATTCACCTGATGCTCATAAACTTGAAGTTGTCCTCACAAGATCCTTAGACAATTTTTAGAAATGATTGATGTAACGTTTATAATAAAGAATGTCAGTGTGTCAGTCTATTGTATAGAGCGACGACATATTGTCAATATATTTATTGTATGATAGGCAGTGATGTGAAGCATCGGTCAAAGAGATGAGGTCATGTGGTTCTGATCCAACGGACACCACGTCGACCAAAACTCCAAAAATAAGCCCTCCTTGTAACTGAAAAAGGGTTAGATTCCAGGACTTTAGACTCTTGAATCATTGATCCTTGATAATAAAAATGATATTGAAAAATTCTATACATATCATCTAGTTTTTCTCCATATACATTTTGATCTTTTTATGGATTTATTTTAGTATTCGATTGGTGATTGTCGTTAGCGCAATCATTTTTGTTCCACCCGTCGATACTTGAACACTTTTGTCTCACGCCTGAAGCATCTCCCGTTTTCACGTTCATCCCGCTTCTTACCCACGCTTCGGTCGAAAAACGTCGAAATTTGCTTGAGTTGGCGCGGGTGAGCCCGACATTTGTTGTCCACGTAAGTGTCACGTTTTTCGGGTCAAGAGGCTTAGCTATGAATATCAATATAAGTGTAAGGTTTAAATGTTGAATATTGGGACAGAGAACAATGTCAATCTTAAATGAAAAAAATTCGACAAATAATAGAAAGTTCCCAACACTGGGAGAAGTTATTCGAAGGTTGGAATTATGGAATCTTATGATTTTTGTAGCCTTGGAAAATAATCGTTAGTAACTTGTGGAAATATAATTAAAGTGAAATTGTTATTTTTAAGGGAGAGTTGATATAGCTCACAGAGTGAAAGTTGAATCCATTATATGAAAATGGTAAGGTTAAGCCAATAATTTAGAAATTAAGTTGGGCAGCTAGAGTTTTAAGGCTAAGTGTAAGTGTAAGGTATAGACCTTGATTAGGACATTAATGATCTAATAGAAAGAACATCCTTCCTAAGTTAGAACTCTTGCAGTATTTGAAAGACATATGGTTAGGTACTGAAACGTTGTAATAACTTGGTTAGCACATTTAGTTCAAATAGAAAAGTAAATTTTAGTGGAGAAAAAAATTGATAATAATATTCTAAAAATAGTAATCAAGGGATGCAAAAATTTATAGACATAAACATGTCACTTCTTGAGAATTCTTACATTAATAGTTTTTGGTGTACCAAATGTGAGGTGGGACCCACTCCTATGTAACAAAAATTATGTATAGTAGCATGTCCTGTAACACATTTCAAACCCTACTGATAAAAGCCACAAACAAAATTATTCTCTTTTCATTTTAGACACGATTGATACGTGAATGTGAATAAGAATATTCTTCTAGCATGACAAGTCATTTTCATATTTTACTGGGTCAATAAACAAGTGTTATACAGAGTCAAATGAAGTAGGAAAGTACATTCAAACTATCAAATCTTGGTTGTCAAAATGGTTGACAAGATTGTTTGGCCCGAAAGTTTATAAATTTTGAAATAGTGATTGACGTGTTTAAAAAACAATGAGAAAATTTTTAAATTTGTGTGTAGTATTATTTTGGAAAAATTCACAAAAATGGCAAATTCCATGTTTGTCAATTGAAAAGTGTTTAGTTTTTATAACTCTTACAAAAATGACGAAATTTGGTACCAAATTGTCTATTATACCTTTAATGAAATTTGAAGCAATTTTTTTTCTGTTTGACATGAATTTCGAGAAGATCAAGTAACTTCATGAGAAGCTACATTAATACTAATTAATACCTAATGGATTCATTTGCTTTTATTATGTATTAGGTATTGACCAATAATTTTGAGAAAAATGAAGAAAGTGAAGTAGGAAAGTTATTAACACTAAAAAATAATTATATGCTTCCAATTCATAAGAAAATAATGTAATTTTATTTCGAAAAATTTAATTTTATCCAAAATTGCAATTAATTAGATAGACGGTAATTTTTCTTTTGAAATCTTATTTTTGTTGATAACTTGTGTTTAATAGTTGTTATTTTTTGACATTTCATGACGTTCTTGACATCTCAACACATTTGGACTCTATTTATCTTGACACTTCATTTGTTCAGAACGAAATATTATGAGAGTTCTCTACATTTCATAATGTTTTTGACATATTAAATGTATTTCTCGACGCTTCATAAATATTTTATTTACCTACTTAAAGGGAGAAGTGAACACTTAATGCATGACTGAATGATACTTTTTAAAATAAGTAGTATATGTTATGTGTCAAGTTATTATTAATCATATACAATTTTTAATAATATAAATAATGCTGTCTTCATTGTGGAATTTAAAATTGTTAATAAGGACATTTTGGTCTAAATTTTAGTAAAATGGACATTGAAGAAATTTTGGACATTTTTGCAAAGCGTAATTATATTGCCACTACAAATATTATTTATTACATCACATTATAATTATACCTCAAATAAATTATTTTTTTAATAAATACACCACATTAATTTT
This sequence comes from Fraxinus cuspidata, assembly GCA_903798385.1. NCBI lineage: Eukaryota > Viridiplantae > Streptophyta > Magnoliopsida > Lamiales > Oleaceae > Fraxinus > Fraxinus cuspidata. Next base: position 9,873 of record CAIGRP010130014.1, read on the forward strand.
ACAATTATAGTCCTAACTAACTTATAACTTAGAATATTATGGTGCTCATTCCTTCTCAATTTTACCTTTCTTCCACCTCACCAACATTCAAACCTTGCCCGTGGGAAAAAAAAAATCTTTTCCATCCACCACAACTAATTAGTCCCGAATTCCCCATTAATCATGTCTAGAAAAGGTCAAAAACTTCTCTCATCCCAACAGTAAACACACATTTCTAATTCTACCAAATGAAATACCAACCTCACCCACTGTAAGCACCCCTCCACTACCCTCACCCCATTTCTAATTTTGCCCACACATTTACCCCATCCCACTCCACCCCACCAGTGTATGTAGCGAGTTAATTTTATTAATTACTCACAATCATCAATTTTTACATACATCACAAAATCAATAAAAAAAATAAAAAAATCCCACCATAATTACCCCCAAAAAATGAAAAACAAGTTTAGTGAGGGAAAAGAAAAGCATGTCCACGGTGAAGAAAAAAGTTGCACAAAAAAAAGAAGAAAAGTTTTACGTTTGTGGTGAAAACAAAATAATAAAATAGTTTTAAAAATATTTTAAAGAATGTCTATTTATGCAATCTTACTTAGGGTTATTTAAGAAGATAAAACATATATTTAAAATTGTGATGTAGTAAACAAATTTTGTAGTGGTAATATAATTACCCTTTTGTAAATGACTGTAAAATGGATATTTTTACAATTTTCTCATTATTTTATTTGGAGAATGTGTTGTTAGAATTAAGGTGGAGAAAAATTCTAAAAATTTTAGTGAGGGTCAAACAGGGAGTAACCATTAATCAATTCTTTAGTCAAAGGCATATGGGGTTGTTCTCTTCATATTTCAGTTTTGTTTTTTGAGTTTTGAATTTATTTTGAGTTTTGTGTTTTGAGTGTCCATTTTGAGATTGTTGAAAATGTGTTCTTTTTTGCATTTTGAAAAATTGTTTTGAAAACAGCAAAACACATTTTGAAAATTTTGACTTGACTATAATTAAAAACACTCAATTTGTCATCTTTGGTTTTTTTTTGTAAATTTTTAATTTGTTTTCAAAAATGCGTTTTCGAAAAGAAAACACGTTTTCACTATTTTGAAAAATCGAGAACAGAAAACGGTTTGAAAATGATAAAGAGGAAATGCCCTTAATTTCTGTACACATACATATTAACAAATCTGAGTGAGCAATTTGACTTATTTACATCTTTGAATTCATGAACGGGTAAATAAGTTTAATGTCAAAAGAAGTTACTTTTTTTTTACTTATGTTTGGAAACAATTTTTACTTCATGCCCTGGTAGCGATGTCAAAAAAGCACGGTGGGTCTGCCGCCCAGAAAAAGCCCAAGCTGGGCCGGCTCGTGGCTCGATGACATCGAGCAGAGCCCCATCTTGGGGCGTCTCAAGCCCGAGCTAGCCCGGACTCATCGTCAGCTGAGCCAAACTCTTTTTATTTATTATTTTTTTTAAGTTTAGATGTATTTTTCTTAATATATTAATATTTAGTTATTATTTGTAATACGTATAAATTGCACAAATTTTAAATACATTATAAAAAATTATAAATTTATAACGAATTAAAAAAAAAAACACGGGACCGACTCGGATCGCTAAGCTCGGGCCGAGCCTCATTAAAAGCTTGGCTAGGCTCAAGCCCAAAAAAGTTCGGACCTATTTTGCTCGAGCCGAACCCGAATCCGAACTTTGAGTTTCGGCTCATTGACATGGCTACGCCCTGGAAGGAACATGCTTTTTAAGAATAACAAAATAACTAAATCTCGTTCGTGAAAAAAAAAATGCGCTTTAAAGATGTCTTTACGAAGCTGAAGTGATCTTTCACAATTTGAAACAAAAGAAGCAAAACTAGTCTTGTCCCATGTAGTCGCCAAGATGTGCACACTCTTTAAGCCAGCACATTGAATACAACAAACTACGCCTTATTTCTAATACAGTTGAGGTCGGCTACATGGTCAGTATGCTGGATAAAGCATAATAAATTGACAGTACCTAGCTCGTGCATTGCAAGTAAATCAAATGGCTAAAGTATATTGGCATAATGCATACTAAAACATTTCTCAAATTCAACCAGTTTCCTGTTCAAATTCATCACCCTCAGACTCCTCTACATTGTCAGGATCGTCGTCATCTGCATCATTGTCAATATCTTCCTTATCGTTATCGACGGTAGTCTTCCCAATTATGATTAAATTGTTATTTGCCTTTCTGATTTCATTACACTGCAAAGCAACATGAAATAGTTATGAACAAACCAATTATGAAAATGAAGATGGGTCAACTTCTAATTTAAAATGTAGAATGCAAAACAAAATATAAAATAAAATGTTACAGATGTGGTAAAAGCAACTGATTTCTTCAAAACATGATCCTGGACCAGCTCCACAACCAGTCAACCACCGATCGTTTTGATACGCTTAATTGGTTAATCAGATAAACAGGTTATTATTTATTACTCACTGTTTTGCCTACACCTCTGGAACCAATAGGCATTCATAGAAAGCCAAAAAAGAAATAAGTCCCATATTTCACCTTGATGTTTGAAGATAGAGGGAATTGTAATGTGACTGAACAATGTAATATATTTCAGCAAATGTTAATGATTTAATTAATAGAAACAATTGTCTTCGTTTGTCAAGGAAAGACATAAAGCCATCTTTCTTTGATGATTAACCATTAAATAGTTGAGATATTTCATTCACCTTTAGTAGAAGCAATTTTCTCATCCCACTAAATCAATGGCATCATGGTGATATCTAGACAAAAAAGAAAACTAAAAGCCTCAAAAGATCTCACGGATCTTCTCTGCCTTTTCCTCAAGAATTTCCAGATCTATTATTATCATTCCATTAGTTTTCCTCGAAAGAATTCATTTTAGCTCTTCAATTTCATACATTCACTCCAAATCAGTGGAATCTAGCTCACAATAAACGCACATACAGAGATCCCTACAAGCCATCTCATCCAGGATCGTTCAGAATTCCCGCTCCTTAATCAATTTATCTCGGGTAAAAAATTGGTGGACACAACAAAAATAACAACAAACCAATCATTATTTCCAGTAAATTTAGGGCACGTTACATGAACTCTTTCTTAGCAATTCTGCACTATTCATTGAAAGATCCAATAGGAGATGAGATCAACCAGATCTTTAGCAAATATATTAGGCCATGGTAACTTTGATCTACCCCTTTGTCTTCAATCTTGCTCTACAAAATCGGGTCACTCTTACGGAAGGGAGCCTCTTTAGGATGAGGCAAAAATATGACACCAACCCATTAATTCGTCCTTGACTAAATTTATCCTCAACTGGCACTAGCTCCACCTGTTAGCATACATTCTTATTTTTTGTCTTATCCATTTAGTATGATTGCAAAATCAGTAAGGCACGTAGGCTGGAAATATGGAGTTCCTTGAATTTTCCATTGATGATAGAGCCTCTAACCACCCAAAACAGTTTAGTAACTAACTTTTATAATTAGGTATGTGACGCCAATTCACTAGAATGCAATTTAGGAGAAAAAGGCACAACATAGAGAGAAGTACTGAGTTATCTGTTGCACGGTGGAGAGAAAGGAGAGAGGTTATTGTGATTTTCTTACTACATTAAAATCCTTATCCATCTATACTTGCCTCGTTGCCCATGGCTTTTACCCCACATCAGGGGTTTCCATGAAAAATCCTTGTGTTCATTTTATTTCTTTTTTTTTTTTTTTTTCTCAAATTCACTTTAGCTATGTTATGGCTCTGTCACTCTCAATTTACTAACATTTCATTTTTAAGAAAATTAGAGGCCTTCTATGAAACCTTGTGTTCTTCAAATATCAACTTGATTATGCTACAATAGGAGCCATCGGAATCAAGAGCACATTTGGTTAATTTAAAAAAGTTTTCTTTAAGTAAACATAGTTATGAGTAAATTTTATATTAGCAAAAGTTAGCAATAAGTAAATCATCATTTGGTTGCAAGGTACATATTTTCAATTTTCTTTGACTTGAAAGTAAGTTTAACTAAAACAAAAAGTTATTCAAAAATTAATTTCACTTCTTTTTTAGGCTTAACCAAACATGTCCCAAACAAGAAGACCTGAATTATTGCTCCAACGCTCCATGCTCGTTTGAACAAAAAATTAAAGAAATAAAAAAGTCATAAATGCATTGCAACTCATTGATTACACGCAGATACCCATCACGAATGTGAAATTTTGCAGTGTAAATCAACACAGTATATCAGATGACAGTATTCAATAAAAGCAAATTTAATAGTATAAATAACAGGAAAATAGAGAAATTATGACCTTGTCTTCGTAATCGGATTCTTCCATAGCAAGAAGGAGCTCGTCGTTTTGGGGTTGGGGCCACTGCGGTGGAAGCAAATGCGACGTCGGAATGATCCGGGTCGACAATGGGTACTGGGTCATGAAAGCCGGGTACTGCAGCATTTTTCCTATAGGTTTTAATATTGGAGCTGCTCTCTCCTCTTATATTTTGAATGGGAGAATTTTCACTAGAAGTCACCTTACTTATATGTTTGTTTTGGGTTGGTTGCTCAATTTTAATTTATTCCAATATGATCCTCCAACTTCCACACGTTTCAATTTGGTCAAATCTCACCTTTTTCTTGTTTTGAGTTAGTGAAACTTTTATAGTGGCAAATAATGGACAATACTACATGTACATCCACTTTTTTATCTAATATTTTACCTACACTCACAATAGGGTGTGGAGACAACGCATTTGATAATTTTTTATTTATGCGGGCCTCGCGCGCATGTGAGAGGGTGTAACATTTTCGGTACAAGTGAAATTGTCCGGCAAATAACATAGACTTGACCATCCTACCAATTAGTTCATGGAATTACTAGCCAGGCCATGATGAAGGACTCCTCCAAAATTAAGGATTATTTTTTTGCTGTTGTGATGAACTCAAGTTATTTTTTAGCCATTACGTTTTGAGCACAGCAATTATGAATCATTTATGTACGTGACGCTACAGTAAGAAGATGAACCAATAAGAATCAATGTGCATTACAATTCGTTGGCGTTTTGGCAAGATTAGTAGCACGTCAAAAAGTGCACATCAAACATATAGTAAAAGATGACATATATATTGTACAATATATTGCGTACAAAAGATGGTAAAAAAGAATACGCATGCAGGATTAATGTAAATTAACATGTCTACGCGTAATATTTTAATACAATCTCGTAAACATAAACATACACATGCGCATATGCACGGCTATGGTAAATCTCGATAATCTGCTGAGCCCGACCTTTCCAGCAAAAGCCCTTGTGCATGCAAATTAAAATCACAAAGATGTAGCAAATATTGAAACCTTTTTAACAATCATCTTGTATCTAATTTTTCCCTGAAATTTAGTGGGAGCAATTATCCTTACTTAAATCAATCCAAGTAGTCATGTTGTCAATATGCATGCTATTCATTTCACTTTCCTCAAGTCTGACACTAATATGTGTCAATGATTAAAATGGTGATTATGTAGATTGTACTATCGTAGTACAAGCAACAAAAACTTCTGGTAAATTTTCTTCTATTTCTATTTGATCGTTCTTCATGGGTTAAATGGTGTAAGAGAGAGAAATAGTGAAAATGGATATATAGTCAGATTTTCACTCTTCACTTTAATCACTTGGATTTTAGGTTATTTATTGTCTTGTCGGATTGGTGATTAGTTAATGAAGTAAATTAGACATTTGGGATTGGGTGGTAAAATAAATAGTTTAATTTTAATTAATTAATTTAATTTTTTTTTTTGTTGAAAGTAAGATAACATTAATATGCTAAACTAAAAAAATATTTATGTAGTATAATTTTTTTTACTCTTTTTTTGTAGATACCGTGTCATTTAACTTAATTTAATAACAAAAAATTTAAAATTTTAAAATTGGTAAAATATTTAATTATACATAAATATTCACCTATAAAAAAAAAAAAAAAATTGGTGCCCTTACAATTTTAAGGTCTTGTGTGGTTGCTCAACTAGCATACACGTGCCCCCCTAGTTTTTGAATTTTTTTTTGAAATATGAAAAGGGCAAAAATCAAAATAACATAACATATTCACATCCACCCAAGACCAAATTTCTCCTCTACTCTCGTCGGTCGTCGCCCCTGATTTCACCTCTCATCTCCGGCTCTCCCAGTGACAAGACTCCATTAAACCATTACACCATTTCTCCTCTACTCTCGGA
>CAIGRP010130018.1:0-23394 GCA_903798385.1 Fraxinus cuspidata
GGTTAAGAGACATCATCTCAATTTCATATAATTTTGAATCCACCTTAACAAGTTCTTGCACTTTGTTATACAACTCTATATACGAAATGCCAGTTGGAACATAAAGAATATCCACATTTTGTTCGGCATTCCCTACATAATTCAATGTCCATTTGCCTTCTTTAATCTTTTTTAACTCAACAATATGGCATACATGTACCCATATCATTTATACAGAATCCATAGCTACAAACAAAATAAAAAAATTAAATAGTTTGCTCAAGTATATATCAGAGTAATATGAAAGTAGCTATCATATTTAAATTATCAAAGTAACCAACCACATTATATTATCAAAAATAGACAGACCATAACAGATAACGTTTGTGTTGTCATTTTATATAGAAGATAACGACTATAGTGACGTTCTACACTACGTAAAATGGCTTGAGTTCCGTTCTATACTTCAGATCATTCAATAGTTGCGGATAGTAAAAAAAATACACCAACTGTGAAAAAAAATCGACTAAAATATCATTTCATACTATATTCAACAATAAAAGAACCAATTTACACGAGATTTCCAAAAATACTTTTTCTTTTTTCTTCAAATATAATAGGGATTTCAATGTAAATAATATAGAAATCAAAATTCTTATTCTAATGCTCAAAATGCTGGAGAAGATATGTGAGGAATGTAATGAATAACAAAATTTTAGGGTAGCAAGCATAGGGAGAAGAGAGCAAGTTGATACGATTGGAGATGAATTGGAGAATTTGATTGGATTGAAAGGGTGTTTGGGTCTTTTCCATGATAGGAATATTTTAGATTGATAATGTTTATTCATTGTATTTTGTAACTGAGGTCATTTCACCAATAAACATTGAGAAAATGTTATTTATTCAACTACATTGTTTGACTGGGTCTTTGAACAAACTTTCCCACTCATTTCATTCTCCTCCCTCCCTCACCCACCCCCCCCCCCTCCAAACCTAACTATACTTTCACAACATAAATATTCTTTCATCTTGCATTCTTAAATTAAATTGGTTGATTTCATTAAAAATTAAGATCAAACATATCTACTCTTTTCCCTACTCAACACACTCAAGGTAAGGTTTTACATGTTTACATCTTTCACTATTTTTAAAATTTTATTTTTCAAAATACAAAAACTGGATATGGAATGAGTGTTGTTTATAAAGGAATTAAGGGTGTTAGATTGAATGAATTGTTGGGAATTGATGAGTATTACTTGAATGGGATTTGTTTGGAAATTGCATATACTTCATAAAGGTAGATATTTTTGTGTTTGATGAATTGGCCTACTAAGTTGTTGCTCAATTATTGTCCACAATTTCTAGATGTGCCTAACTTAACCTATAAGTTTTGTAGAATGGAAAGGTTTAGACCTAGGAATTTCTATTATACATCATGTGTTTATAAAAAGTATTCAATTCATTCTTGTCTGCTATAACCCCAAACTCTTGTGGTAGAAGACATAAGTCACGTCATTCACTTCATATTGTACATGTTACTTATCATGACATGCATAGTATCCTTATTCAATTTGATGACATAGAATCTGGCCTAATGTGTTATTTGTGTTTTGTAGGATATTACTTTCACACAATGCCTCCAAGAGTCTCAACCACAAGAGCTAATAAAGGAAAGGAGTAGTTGAGTCCTCTAGCACTAGAAAAAGGCAAGGGTCGAGTTTCCATCATATGAAACATATATTTATGAGGCAGCAACACAACATGCACACATATTTAATAATTGGACTCTTCTTCGCCAGAGAGAAGTTCAACTACACCAATTGGAATTTTCTAGCATATCGAAAATAGTCAGGGAGAGGGGATGGACTAAGCTGTATTCTAAACCCCTGTAAGGTTTACACAGTTGTGGTATGGGAATTCATGATCAACTTCAATGCAGATATAATGGAGGAAGAAAGTCAACATTATCAAAACACCTATATGTGGGGAGTTCGGGTAGTCCTACAATTATCCAAGATTTTTAGATTATTACAATAATGGAACAAGCCTTAGCATTGGCCAACCACCAACGTGCTTCACCATGATGAAATGAATGATGGAATACGTTTCTTCCATTAATTCCTTAAACCAAGGTGGCCCAAACAACACACAATACTACCATTTATATACCAAAGGTGACATTTATGTATAGATTGACCACAAGATATGAACTAAATTTCAGAGAACTCATCTTCAACGCAATCAGGGAATCTAATTTGGTTTTGAGAGGTTGTACGAAGTTGATATTCCTGGTTTGATATATTCATTGTGCAAAAGAGTTGGAGTGCCTAGAGAAAAAGGCGTTACCACTTTTGAGCCTTACTACAATGAAACAATTAGTGTCACAAGTAAATAGGCACAAGCAAATGAGAATAGCGCAGAAGTAAAAGAAGATAAGAGGAGGAAGAAAATGTAGATGAAGACATGCCCCTCAAGAAGAGCAACCAGTTGACAGGTAGGCTGTCGTACTCCTACCAAGACTCGATCATCAAGGTGATGTTAACTTTGGGCCAGTATTAGGAAGCTACAGGAAGGGTAAGGATAGCTACATGTAAGGGCAACAACTGCATGAAGGTCAGAGATAACTGTAGGACGGATAAGATATGCTTCTCCTTTTAATAACATTAGGGACTAATTTATAGTTTAAGTATGGGGTGTGATTTGTCCTTACATGATGATTACATAGGTTAGAATATATTCATTTGTCTCATTAAAATAAAAATAAAAAAACAACAACAACAACAACTAAGTATAAAACTTCATGTGTTTGTATGAATGGAAAATTTTGTCGGCCTATGATGATGTTATTTGAAATTGTTTGTGGTTTATTAATTATGACTTGGGGATGCCTCTATGACTAATTTGACATTTTCCATGTTAAATTAATTTATCTTGAGCACAATAATAATGAAAATCACATATTATTTGGGTTGGATCAATGGATAGAATGTCTTGAATCAATTGTGACCATGGGGTGTTAAAAATCAAATCAAAATAGAAGACACAGCTACTAAACCAATGGAAATAATAGTTTGGGGTGGTCGATCCGATGTTTGGAGCTAGTTAGATATGTGTTGATTCTCTGCATGTAAAATATCATGTAGAATGTTATTGACTAACCAGTGAAACTTAGATAGTAACCATAATTAGTGGTTTGCTCTCAATTACTTAACCAAAAAAATTAAAAAAACATTGCACTAGTCAAGGCAAGTGGAAAAAAGTTGCTTACATTGTTTGTGTGAAACTAGTCTGAGTAATTTGACACTATTTATCACCAATATTTTAGAAGTTAATCTACCGACGAAGAAGGTTGCCTACAAAGTAGAATGAAAACTAACTCAATAATCAAAAGAAAGTTCTCAAAAACAGAAGAAGGGATACCATGGAAAATAATAAAAAAAAACACTAAAATGTGTGGAAATAGCGGCAAAACCACTATAAGCACTATTTCTATGCGGCTAAGCCTTGATTACTATCTATGCGGCTAAGCCTTGATTACTTAGTTGAGAATTAGAATTCTAATGAAGTTATAAGCTTAGGCAAAGCTTGGGGTCGAGACACTCAATGTTAAGGAGAATCATCACATACAACAAAAAGAAATTGATTTCGAGACAAAAAAAAATGTTGTCGCAAAAATTGAGATTTTGTTGTAAAAGTAATTTAGCAACAACAAGATGTTTGTTGCATGTATTATTGCGCTATATTAGTTATAGAATATATTATGCGACAACTTTCAGTCATTCATTGCATAATCAAACTCGTAACATTATTTGTTTGATGGAAAAAAGTATGATTATCAACATGATATTTGTTACCATAACATTGTTGCAACATATATATGTCGCGAAAAAATAAATGGACAAAAGTCAATTTGTCACAACAATTATTTAAAAACAAAATTCGGAGAAAAATGTCTGTTGTGAATACTACATATAACTTTAGTTTCCTATGCTATTTGCAACAACGGATCATAATAGAATTGTTACTACAATACACAATTATTTGAAAATATAACTTGCTCATTAAAATTGCTCATGACTTAACGAAAAGAGTTCTTCGATGTAAAATTAATCAATTATAAATGATTCCAAATATTTAAAAAAAAATTGAGTTATTGCCTTAAAATTATAATGCCAAAGCTTGAGAAGAGAATGTTGTAATAAGGGTAATGATATTTATCATTATAATGATAGATCGTGGTGATGTGACAACTTATATGGAATAATAAGATATGATAGTTTAATTTTCATGAGATTGAGGGAAATTAAATTATCCTCTCTCAGTATTCCACCTAAGTTGTCACATCACCAATGATCCATCATTATAATAATAAATAACATTATTCTTGTAATAATCCTCAGTAGATGCATCATTTGTATTGGAATCTACATAGAAAAGGAAAAAAGAGTAAATAGTCATTAAAAGATAAAATAGAAGGACATTACGTAATAGTAGAAAAAATAAAATAAATATAACAAATATTTTACTTACTAATATCATTATCATCTTTAATATTTAAAGATTTCTTAATTTCAGTGTAATATTCATTCAATGTATCACTTTCCTCTTCTGAAGTATCTTAATTCGAGATGAGAACAACTTGAAAAGGTATGTGATTGAATTGATTATGCACATACACATATTGGACGAGTATTGGAAAATTTAAACTATGTTTTGCTACAAACCTAATAACCTTTTTTTATGAATTACATGAGCAATTTCTAAGTTTAAGGTAGATACTGCAGGTTATTTAACTTGATAATTTTTGTTTGCATATGTGTTGGATAGATAATCTTACTAGAGACAAATAAGAGTCTAATTTTTAGGGTATTTGATAAGTGTATTTTATATGCTTATTTATACTTTTAATTTTGATAAATTATGATTAATTGAGCAGCCGGGTTTCTTCCTATTTAAGCGCGATTATGTAATTTGTAGGTGAAGATTGTGGTTGAGGGCAATTGGTGCAAAAAAGTGGTAATTTGTTTTTTATTAGAGATTGATTCGAGCACTTGAAGGTTATTTGGGGTTGCAATCAATCAATTGGAAGAAGACTTGGAGCAATTGGAATAGATTCATGAGTTTAAGAACGAAAGTTAAAAGTGGAAAGTTTGGGGACCGAAATTAAATTTTTGGAAAGTTGAAGGATCAGACTTTTAAATAAAAACTACAATCGTGGGCCAAATGCTGTATACAAACTAGCGGTCGCTGGAATTCACATCGAGCCGCATGTTTGCAACTTGCCGTCGACTCCATTTTTGTGATTTTTTTAGTTCTTTTATTCTTTTTTCGAGTTTATCTTTTATAGGAACTCTTATTTGATGTGTAATACTATATAAAGACCAAATCTAGATAAGAAAAGAGTCCCACACTTTTGAGAATTCTAGAGAAAATACACATTAAAGAAAAGCAAAAACAAGAAATTAAAAACAAAGGTTTGGAAGTGCGGTTTGAGGGAAGAAGACAATCTTGGTGCAAGATTCATCTAATTATCTACATTTTAATTCAAAATCTAGAAATGTATTCCATAATTATTCTATGTTTTTCTTCATCTAGTATTAGTAGCTAAACATTTAGTTACCGTGAACAATGTAATTTATTGAAATTCTTTAATTCAAATTTCAAGATTCTAATTCTTAATTTTATATATGCTGATTTTATCTATGGTGTTTTATATTTTGAATTACTTAGACAGTAATATTACGATCTTGTTAATCTATAACGATTTGAAAGATAAGTTATAGATTTAGATCACATTATAAAATTCAATAATTAGTATAAAAATGGGGACATATATTTTCTAGTTAATGTGGTTGTTACATAAATTCTTAAAGGTTTAAGGCATTTTAACTAATGTATATTTTAATTCATAAGGAGATATGAAATTTACTTATTTAAATTGAATTAATTTGAATTCGAAGGGTAAATTCAATAGATTAGAAGAATTCTACCATGCACGACATGAAGTAAAGAATCTTGATTAGAAAATTAAAGATAATCGATAAATAAAATTGTCAGCCATAATATCTCATACAAACTTAAAATCCTAATTCTGTTATTGTATGCGTTCTCTTAACATCGAGCTATTTTGTATAAGCTAGATCAACAATCACCAAACTAAAATTTATTTTTTGTCAAATAGGAGTGGAAATAATAAATTAGAAATAAATTTATATCAACTTGTCTTTAACCTAGGTACAAATTTACAAGTAGAATTGCGACTTGTTCAGATATTATAAATCAATATAATCTTAGAAAAATATTAATTATTGATGATTTAAGAACTTATTTGTGTCGTATTACTCCAGATTTATTGTACGGGAAAAGTGATATAAGAAATATTTGTGTCACAGTCCATTACATTGACAAGATTTAGAATATGTATAAAAACTCATTGTGTAGAAGATTCTTGAATTTTTACATAATAAAAAAATATTCTCAATATTATAATGGTTTTCCTCGGAGAATTTCTTTTTCGAAAATAAAGTTCGTAGTTTCACATTTGCTAATGCCAGCGTTAATACTCATATAATTGAAAACTGATTAACAAACTCCATCCCAATTTTGATGTCAAGCTTTATCATGTGCATTGTGTTTGTAAGTATAGAACTTGTTCTTTTTTATGACATATATTATTGCTACCATGAAGATGAAATTCCTGAAATATTGGTAGCAATTACCCATGTTATTATTTTATTGTGATTATTGGTGCAAGGATGTAAATGTATTATCTAAAAATATTTTCTTCACATTTACATTGGATATCAGTACTGTATAACATAGAAAGTATTTTGTTCAATTCTAATTTGCAATATGCTGCCAAACTAAGTAGGAACATAGATTTACCCAAAACTTGTTTCTAGAACATCTTTTTTATGAGGATTTATGGTTCTGTTTAAGGGCAACGGCCACATGAAGTTTATCCTCCTCTAGTTTTTCTTCTTGTACTAGTACTGGACAAAATACTTGTTATCACGTTTCTATTGTGTTAAGTAGAAGAGAAATAAAAAAAATGGTGAACAAATGAACAACAATGTCAGATATTATGTTTGATGATACAAAAGCAAACCCATTTTCGATATCAACGTAAAATTGCTCGTATGGAAGCGTAAGAACACAAAAATATGAACAACCTTCTATTTTATTTTGATTTGCTGATGAATTTCATAATGCTAGATATCAAAGGCTCATTGATTACATAACATACCATAAATTTAAACACATTGTTGACGATAGAAATTTGATCAGCAAGTTCTACTCACATAACTATGATTTTTACTTCCTAAAATCACTAGTTTTGTTGTTCAAACAGGAGCAGGAAGAGAAATATCTATTTAAGACGGAGATATTTGAATTGCGTACATAATCTCTTCAAACGAGGGATATTTATAGGTTTTCTTGCAAGCCTTGAGGTAATTGGGATATTTTAAGAGAATAACATATGGGGGCTCCTCATTGATTATCTTATGGTCGATTCGGTTAAGAGTCACACTTTATTTATTGGCACACGTGCCTTTCCTTATCAATCTGGAGAGCTTGAATGGAGGAGAGGTTTGCCTATTTGGAACACACTTCTTATACTTTCATTCCCTTTGTGAGCCGCCTTCTTTTCGCCAAGCAGGGCAAAGTTTATAGAGTACATTTCTTAGTTCAACTAACAGTCTTCAAAGTCCGATTTTATTATTTATATTAAATTTAGTACTTTAATTATAAAATACTCTGAGGTCACGAACCTTACCAATGAGTTTGCCTGCATATTTGTTTAGCAATTAATGCTTGGGCCAGGAAGAATTTTATATTAATCTTTCAATGACAATGCATTGTGATTTCTAGAAATGTTCCCCTGACTTTTTTTCATTCCTTTTATGCATTGTACGCTTACTCATGATTGCGCATTTTGTATCTTTTTGTATTCAATGGCTAAGATTACATGCCCTTTTGGATAACAATTTCATTGGAATTGTGTGGCTATGATAGACTTCTTTTAGCACTATATATAGGTGACATGTTGCCATTTGTTTTCATCTTTTCTGATCATTAAGGATGGTTTTTGACATCTCATCTTGCTTATTGTTGATCATGGAGTTCTCCTTTTATTCACCATGGAATCCTGTTAGACGTTGTCATTAATTCTTCACCTTCCTTTTTGGATGCACTTTCTGATGAATCACTTCTAAGCTTTTTACCACTATCTCATGCAAGAATTGCCCTAATTTTCCATTTGCCACGCTATAAACGCATATTTACTATTTTAATTATGCCGCATATGATTCAAATGTTAGCGAGTCTTCCAAGCTCTTATATCTTCCTTATTATCCATATGCAAGGGGTCACCATGCTAGGAAAGTTCCAAATATTTGATAAACCCTCATACATTTCTTTCGCAACACGCCTCTAGTAATAGTTCTAGATATTGTGATAAGCTTTCATGCATTTCTTTTCTGACATGCCCGGTCAACTTCTAAAGGCTACATTGGGTAAAGGAATCGAATTTATTCTCGATCTTTCCCTTTTCTTTTTAATTCAAGAAGCCTTTATAGGAACAATGGATGTGCAAAGTGTTTAGTTTATAAAATATACCTTTTGACTAATGCATAAGAAGAACTTTCTAGAAATCACGAATGCATTGGCATTAAAATGAAGCTACAATTTCTACATGTCTGTTGGCCTAAGGATAATATAGAGTGGAAAAGTGCCACAAATACCCAACTCATGGCACACTAATTTCAGTTTTTCCCCTTGAAATTGTATTTCTTTTTCCAAAATTATTAAGTTGAGTACTTTGAACCAGTTTATAATGTTTTTATATATAAATTTAAAGTGTTAGCCTTAATAATATTTACGAGAGGTTTGGCTCCTGCCCACTTGGTTAAATAATCCAGTGCCACTATCATGAATCTCATATTGGACCTTCATCTAGGCAACAGTCTCACAAAGTTGATTTTCCATTTGGCAAAGGACCAAGGGCCATTATTGGTTATCAACTCTTGTATGGGCTGTCATGGGATATGTGCGAACGTTTGACACTTGCCACATTTTCTAACAACATTTATTGCAGTCTTTCTCATACTAGGCCAATAATGTCCTTGTTTCAAGGCCTTTTGCGCTATGAAGTATCCATCTGCAACGTTACCATATGCACCTTCATGGATCTCCTTTAGTATGTATTAAGCCGCATACTCGCTTATGCATCTAAGCAGAGCAAGTATATAGCCTTTTCTTGATTAAGATATCACCTTGTGTGTATCTAGTAGATCTTATCCGCAATGTTTTTCATTTTTATTCTCAATGAGCATTCCATCTTTTAGATTAGAAATGATATCTCGCATCCATGGAGTTTTATCTTGTATCTCTAGGATTTTCTCCTTTTTTTTTCCAATTGAGGTTTTTGGCAACAGTTATATGGGTTTAAACAGCTCTGCGTTTTTTGAACTTGTCAATTTTGATAAAGAATATGCGTGTTCGTTTTTCTCTTCGGGAATTTGGGTGAGTTCAAACTTGTCAAAGCACTAAATGAATCTTGTAGCTTCCGCAAGATATGAAACTATTGTTTTGTCATTGGCTGTGTACGTCTCGTTTATTTGGTTTGTCACCAATTTCTAGTTGCTTTTTATTCAATATTTATAGCTTGCATTTCTTTTGCCAGCCGTAGACCTATTAGTATTGCGTCATATTCAACCACATTATTGGTTGCTTTAAATGTGAACCTTAATGCAAAATTCAATTTGTCTTCTTCCAGGTTTGTCAAGATTATGCCTATTCTAGAGTCAGTATCTCCTGACGATCCATCTACTGACAATTTCCATGTTTCCTATTCAAGCCCTACCTCACGGATAAGAACATGTAAAAATTATGCAACAAAGTCAGCTAGTGCCCGTGCTTTGATTACATATTATCCTTTATAACTTATTTCAAATTATCCCCAACTTTATTTCTCATTTCAATAATCTTCCAAACGCATTAGGCTTTTCAGTACTTGTTTGAATGGGAACTTCATTGATACTTCAATGCTATGGCTCTAGAAATAGGACCATAGCTTTCGCGATGTCATAAGTAAAGTAATGGCCAATTTTTCCATATCTGAATATCTTGCCTCTGCTCTTAAAATGCTTTACTTACATAATAGACTAGTAATTATTATTTCCCTTCCTCTTTTACCACTACAAACCACCACTTTGGATATTGCTATATATAGCAGTAGTTTTTAAGGCTTGGAATGCCTATTCGCATTCGCTGCTCTACTCGAATTTTTTTTCCTCTTTTTAGCACTTTGAAGAAAGATGAACATTTGTCCGTTGCTTGAGATACAAACCTGCTTAGAGCGGTGACCATTCCTATTAGATTTTGTACCTTTTTTGGTTTTGATGGCATTTTTATAATAGCTTAAATTTTGTCGGGGTTTGCTTCAATACCTCGATGATTTACCATATATACGAGAAAATTTATGGGTTTTACTCTAAATGCATATTTTAGCGGATTGAGTTTCATCCTGTATTTTCGTAATACATTGAAAGCCTCTTCCAAATGTTTCAAGTGGTCTTAAGGTATGACTAGACCAACAAATCCTAGCCTCTTTTACGTCCACTAGCTTCTTCTTGTACACTTTGACAAATCGTTAAAGCATGTGGCCTTCTCCAATGATTGGGAAGACGATCGCGTGTACTTCAACGTTTAAATCAGTCTATGTATGGTGAGTATTTGGATGGAGACATGCTAAAGAAGTGAGCCACTAAGTCAAATGATTTTAGATCCTAGAGTGTACATAAAGAGAGTAAGACAACAAAGTCATAGCTTGAGAGCATAAATTTGTCTTATTGTTAAATGATACTAAGTGAGAGTTTTATAGTATAGAGGAAAAATAATAATCGTTGGATGAAGAGACACATGACCTCATCTTAACGATCGAGATCCCTGTTATAGGCGTCATTCTATCACTCCTAGGCTATGGTGCATTTAATGTTCTCACCATTTGGCAAGACTATGGCTTAAATTATAAGAAAATGAATTGAAATATTAACTTAGTAGAGTGGTTGTTGCAATGTATGGTCACATTAATCAATTGTGGAGATCTTATACGAAAGATCTTTACATTGTCTCATGCTGCCTTGCCTCGTCCATAAGGATTCGGCCATTCACATATGTTCGACCTCTCCATATGGGTTTGACCTACTCATGTGGTTTGACGGAATACATCATTTCAACTACTAAAGGGCCACACTTTGTCTATGGGGATTCGACCTCTACATAATTGGCTTGGCTAGGCCGATAGCATAGTGATGTGGAGTGTGAACCTGATTTTGTTTACTAGTTGTTTGCCACGTGGTCTATATTTGGAGCCTCATTAGAATAGGCATAGCAATAGTCTCCCATTACAGAAGTCTGGTACACATGCCAGGATGAGGCATTGCATAGTTGAGACGCTGATTCATAGGCTATGATGAGGCCTTGCATGCGGATGTGTTGATACACAAACGAGGATTAGGCCTTGCATGGTGGAAGTGCTGAGGTATAGGCGAAGATGAGGCATTGTATGGCAAAGGCATTGATGCATAAACTACGAGGCAGCGTAGGCAAAGATAAGGTCTTGAATGGTGGAGGCCCAGATGTATAAGCTGGATGAGGCCTTGCACGACAAAGATACTGATGTATAGGCAAAGATGAGGTCTTGAATTGTAAAGGTCATGATGCATAGGCGAAGATGAGTTCTTGTATAGCAAATGAGCTGATTCAGGATGATGCCTCTACACTTTAAAAAATCATAAATGTAGTGTTGAAGTCTAATGCTCCAAAGATGAAATCTCTAAAAGTAGATGAAACATATGTGGAGAGGCGAAGTCCCATATTTCAAGGATGAGACCTTTTAATTTATCAATTATGACCCATTCTTCAGAGTCCGCTCTTCTTTAGAGGTTGTTTCCTTCATGGTCTCTTCTTCAGAAGCTTCAGCTTTTTCAGGGGCCTCCCATTCTTTAGCGGTTGTTCCATTCATGGCCTCTTATTCAAATCCCTTTTCCAAAGGTTGTTCTATTTATGTCTTTTTCTTATGATGCTTTCTTTTTTCAGGGGTTGTTCGAGGCTTCCCATTTTTCAGAAGTCTCCCATTCTTCAGGGGCTGTTACATTCATGACTACTTCTTCAAATACTTCCATTTCTTCAGGGGTTCTTCCATTTATGACATTTTTTTCAGGAGCTGTTCCATTTGTGGCTTCTTTTTAGAAGCCTCACATTTTTCAAGGGTTATTCCATTTATGGCCTTTTTTCAAAGGCCTCTCTTTTTCAGTAGCCTTTTCTTTATAGGCTTCCCCCTTTTCAGATGTTGTTCCATTCATAATCTTTTATTCAGTGGCCTACTCTTTTTCAAGGGCCTCCCTTTCTTTAGGGTTGTTTCATTCACGACCCTTTCTTCTAAGGTCTTTTCTTTCTTAGGAGCCTCTTTTTTTAATGGGTTATTCCATTCATTGAGTCTTTTTTAAAGGCATCCTCATCGTCAGGGGTTATTCTATTCATAGCCTCTTCTTTAGAGGCTTCCCTTTTTTAGCTTAGTCCCCATAACTTGGTGTAAACTTTTCCAAAAGTTCAATGTGAACCTTGCATTTCTATATGATAAGATTGAAACGGGCATACCATGCAACCTTATTCTCATTCACATATAACTTTTCCAACTTATTGAAAATGTCATCCGAAATGGCAAAAAATGAGCCGATTTGGTGAGTCGGTCTACAATGACCCAAATAGCATCGTGACCTTTTGTTGACTTTGAGAATTTAACCATAAAGTCCATCGCTAGATGCTTCTACTTCCATTCTAAAACTTCTAATGGTTCAAGCAACCCTAAAGGTCAGTGTTCGGTTTTCACTTATTGACATATTAAACATTTTTTGACATACTCGATTGTATCCCTCTTCATGCCTTTTCACTAAGGAGTGGAGTAAGCCTCATCAAATATTTCTTTTTTTCAACTCTTCAAAGTCTAATATGCATACGTGTCCTTGATAATGCAGGTCTTGTCCTTATCAAGGTGAAATACTTTCGCTTCTCTATATCAATTTCTGCTTATTAAATTTAAATGACTAATCGGTTTTCTGATGGTCCTTAATCCTATTATGGAGTATTGGCTTACGTGTTGACATTCGAGCAACGACACTTGGTGGCATTATGATCATTTCGAGACTTAATCTCTCGAACTCCTTTCATAATGACTCATGCATGGTCAAAGTCGCCATTTGACTTGTTTCGACTCAAGGCATCTGCTACAACATTCGTCCTTCCCCAGGTGATAGTGAATTTTACAATCGTATCTTTTACCCATCTTGTCTAGCTCCTGTTCAAATCCTTTTGAACAAAAATGTACTTGAGACTCTCGTAGTCTAAATAGATGTCACACTTATGCTTCCAAATTTTCGTGCATAGACTACCACAACAAGTTCTAAGTCGTGCATATAATAGTTTTGCTTATGTAGCTTCAATTGTCATAATGCGTAACCGACTACTTCACCGTGCTGCATCAAGATACATCATATGCCCTATTTAGATACGTCACTATAAATCACAAAATTTGTTGGTCCTTCAAGTATAGTTGATACTGGCGCATTCACCAATCTCTACTTTAACTCTTCAAGATTGTGTTCACATTTTTCGGTCCAGTTAAACTTCACACGCTTATGGATTAATTGCATCAAAGGTCCAACTATCTTTGAAAATCCTTCAATGGACCTCCTGTAATATCCGGCTAAGCCTAAAAAGCTGTGAAATTCACCTATGTTGTTTGCCTGGACTAGTTTAAAATTGTCTCCACTTTGCTTGGATCTACATCTATATCTTGGGCTATGAATACCACTCATTTCAACTAGAACTTGCATTTATTAAATTAGGCATATGGTTTCTTCTTCTTCAAAATCAACAACACCATCCTCAAGTGTTCCTTATGTTCTTTTTCACTCTTTGAATAGATTAGAAATCATCGATGAATATGATGAAAAACCGATCAAGTTATTTTTGGAAAACACGATTTATCAAGTCCATAAATACTCTTAGAGCATTAGTTTACCTAGATGGCATGACTAAAAATTCATATAGACCATATCGAGCCCTAAAAGCCTCTTCAAGATATTACTTTTCTTGATTTTTAATTGATGTAACCAGACCTTAAGTTGATATTTGAAAATACTATTGTACCTCAAAGTTGGTGAAACATATCCTCGATTCTACGAAGAGAAAACTTGTTTTTAATATCGTTCCTATTTAATTCCCGATAGTCGATACACATCCTCATCGACCTAATCTTCTTCTTGACAAATAGCATCATGGCAAACCACCGGGCCGAATAAACCCTTTTTTCTATCAATTCTTCTATCTATGCCTTAAGTTCCTACAACTCTTTTGGCTCCATCTATAAAATCCAGAGAGATGAGTGCAGAGCCAAGAATGAGATCGATCATGAACTCTAGCTTCCGTTCCGACTGAATATTCTCGCACCATTCTAACATTATTAACCGCTAATTCATTGTTTACTTTCTTTCTTATCATCGATATCAAAAACTATAATGTAGTCTGATTGTAAGATCCGCCATGCTTTTAACGCAAAGATGATGCGGGGTAAGGGTCCACTCCTAATTATAGATAATCGAAATTTCTCTTCTCCAGGTTTTAGGAAGACCACTACTTTCTCAAAGCAATGAATTTTCGCTAGTTCTTGGATAGTCATTCCATCCTAAAAATTGCATCAAATTCATTCATATCTATGGTATACAACTCCATTTTCAATGATCTACCATCAATGTCTATCTTTGTTATTTTAACTATGTGTTAGTATTCAACATATTCCTCGAAAGGGTTGACACTACTAAGGGAAACTTGAAGTTTCAACCACCTCACCCAGTTTATGTAAGAACTTAAGGGATATAAATGAGTGAGTTATGCCAAAATCTATCAATACATAGGTTAGTAAGTCAAATATGAGGATGTTACCTACCAAATCATTTCTATTTTGATCCTTCTGCTTTGTCAGTGCAAAGATTCTTGTCTGGCCCCTGGGTGAATATCCCGCCACTGTTGTATATTCCCCTGTTTCTACAGCGTATTCCCTTGTTTCTGTTGTGGATTCTCCTGTTTCAATTGTTTGTTCTCTAGCTGTTGTTCTTAGGGCAAAACACGATCATGTGTCCTCATTTTTCACCCAAAAAAAATGCATTCGTCATCATAAGACAAGCTCCTAGATGGTACTTTTGGCACTTTTCAGATGGCAAAAAGCTCTTATTTCCATCTTGAGATGAATCTCCTTTACCCTTCTTTAAATAGTCTTGATTTCCTTTGCCTATATTATCTACCCACTTTTATTTCTCCAATTGTCCATACTGCTGCTTATTTTCTCCACTGGCACGCCCACAAAATCTGCCATCTGTGTTTTTCCAACACGACATGGTAAGTTCCTAATTCAAATACTACCACAACCTGTATCAGATTATCCTTTGAGTCATGTTCAAAATGTCTCACCTTTTTCTTCGCAATCCACAAAAGTAAGGTCGTAATGAGATAAGTCTTCAAACTTCTACTCATATTCGGTTAATGACATTGAGCCCTATGTCAACGTAAGAAACTCAATTCTTTTCTATTTCGAACACTAATCAGATAGTACTTTTTCAAAAATAATTCATTAAACTCGTCCCACATTCAGACATGATTGCAAGCCCTTGATCTCAGATCGAGTCCCACTAGCATATAACACATTTTTGCAGCATAAATGCCACACATACAACCTTTATGGGATCCATGCAATTAATGAGTCAAGTCCTCTCTTTCAAAGAATTCATATTGCCACCAAATGTTGGAGAATACTATTTTCGTGCTACAATATTATTTTTTTTAGTGGAGTTACAAGAGTTTTTTCTTAGAAATTTAGCTATTTTTAGTAAATTATTTTTCTATCTTCTTGTTGCAGTTTACATGCACATGTATGTATATATACACAATGTATCAACTTTTGGATTTTTCTCTGATTTTGTTTTAACTTTCTTTTGCCTCACATAATGATGTCTGGATATGGAACAATATGGAACATCTTTCATTAGAATGTTCATTCAAGATTTTAATCTAAACTCCAATCTTAAGGGTCCATTTGATAGGCAAATGTGGAAATGAATTCTAATTCTATGTTAGTTGGAAAATAAAAATCTATCATATTCATAGGAATTCATTTTCCATGAAAACAAATAAAATGCAGTTTAAAGTGGTTGTACCTTGAAATTCGATTTTCATTTCCACGTTGCAATCAAATGGTCAAAGTGGAATTTGTTTTCCTCAGATGTGACATTTTTCATGGAAAATGTGGCAATCAAACAAGGTCTAAATGTTTTAAGGTAAGAGGGGAAAAAAATCTTTTAATTTAAAAGATGAAATATTTTCTTTTATTAGTATATTTTAAATTGTTTTACGTGAGATCTGTTTGTACTTTTTAAAAAATTTGGAATTCTAACTACAAATTTTTTATATTCTTTATTTCCTTTCTATTTGTTTATTTAAAAAGAGGGTGAATCAATTATTTACAATGTTTTAATGTATAAAATAAATGGTAGAAACGTTTGCACAAGGAAAAATCGATCTAAAAATTCAAATGTTAAAATTAAAATGATAGAGACGATTTACGCAATTAATGCAAATGGTAAGGATATTTTGTGTCAATTCTTAATATTTGATCTAAAGTCGATCGAATTAGGTGAAAATGACAAATTTTACGAGAGAAGATTGAAATGGGGCTCAAATGTCAAATTTGAAATAATATTAGTAATTTATATAATGAGCCCTGGTTTGATCCCCACATTTGTTAATAAAATAATATTACACAATCAATCTATTATTTCAAAATGCATTCTACACCCCCAAATAAAGCTTGAACAGATCCTGAATTTAAACTATGAGAACATTTGTGCTAACAATTAATCTAGTTGTACAAAATATGTTAACAAAATCTAAGGCATTGATTTCAAAAATTAATTTTAAAATTATTGACCTATATATTGTCAACACACTCCGATTGGGTAGGGAAGGTACAAGCTTCTTTCGCAGTGTCCACAGTTCATGGTGGAACGAATGGCTGCAACGCTCCTCAGAGCTCTACCCCTTCTTCGCCTCCGACTCCTCCACCAGCATCATTTTCGACTCACAGCCGGGTCAATAACACATCGGCCCTGGTGCAGCGCCGCCGAGTCAACTCCGACTGACAAAAACTCGCCCTCTCTGGGTCTGATCAACACTGGACTGAGCACTAAAGACCCCAAGTACTCAGGACGGGACGACTCCGATTTCCGAAAATGGAAAGAGAAAGAAGCAGAAATTCTGAAAGATATCGAGCCCATTATTTGCCTTACCAAAGAAATCCTCCACTCAGATAGGTAATAGGTTGCTCCTATCCTCCATTCGTTATAATCTTTGATAAGTTATTGTTATTATTATTATTATTATTATTATTATTATTATTATTATTATTATTATTATTAATTTTTGTCATGTATCTTTTGAGATTTCTGGGTTTTAAGAATTTGAGGCACTAATGAGATATTTGGTGCGAAGAATATGGGTTCATAAATTTATAACAAATTAACCAGGCCGCTCTTGAAACTCCATTAAGATTTAACCACTGAAATGATTATATTCTGAACATGTTTGCCTCTGCTTTAAAGCAACCAAAGCTTGCTTATAACTAATTTTTTGTTTACAAACATAACATCCCTGGATAACCCACAATATTCAGTGTGTAGTTCATGTTTTCAAAACACGAGCAAATAGCATGAATATCCACACTTGAAGAACCCTCTTATGAAACTTGTACAGCAGAGGGCGAAAGAGATGACTTATTTTCTACTAACCAGAAACGATTGAATTGTATCTCTAGTGGAGTCTTTTCTATTAGCTAAATTGGATTATCCAAATCCCTGTAAATTGGATTTAGAATTCTCCAGAAGGTTATCCGAATTCTCCATGAATTGGATTGAATTTAACTCTTTGGATAAGTTAGTTTTATCTTAACTGTTTTCTATTTTGAAAATGACTAGCATGTTAATGTCAAAGTAAGAAACTTATTTTCAACTTTGACCATAAAAAAAATATTTACTTTATAACTTAGTTGTTTACTTAAAATAATGAGCTTTTAAGCTTAACCAAACATGCAATGAATGTTCTTAATTTGAAGCCAATGGCATTGTGTTTGATTTAGACTACTATCTTATGTGAATGGTTGTACAATTAAGAAGGCCTTTCTTTTTTAACATTTTGGCGATAATTTCCGGTCCTTGAATACCAGCTGTTGAATGATATATTATTTTCCATCGTCCTTATATAAGAGACATCTTAATGAATGGTTATTGCTATGATGCATAACTTGTCTTGACAATGCTACCCAGTAGTATATACATGGACATGATGGAAGATAATGCACTAGGAGAGGGAAAATGAGTATGGAAGACAGTGTAGCAAACGTAGTAGTACCTAAATGATGCAGAAGATGCTTTTTCTTTGTTATATTTCACATATCTGGAGGCAAAGAAGTTCACTTTTCAGTGTATCAACCAAAGAATATAAGCAATTTGTTATTTTGAATGAAATAATATTGCCTGTCTTGCATGTGTGTCTTGTCTGGGTTGTGACCTACTGTCTGATATGCTACTTAGCACCACTGGTATTTAACACCAGTCTAGTGGCATTTATAGTGGCACTAAATTACAGATTCAATTAAATACAAGGAATTATGGCCTATTTAATAGGATGCGGACACCTAGACTCGTATTCAACACTACTGGTACTAGATAACATTATTTTTTATTTCATGATTATAATTATAGTAATACAAGATAATGTGTATTTCCTGTGAGCTATTAGCTTTGAGGTATCAGAATGCGTGGCTGAAGAATATGCAATCCTCCTCTGTCCATCCATTTTATTTTTTTCTTTATAATTATATGGACTAGGGTCTGTTTGTTTCTTCCTCCCCTTCCCCTGGACTTTCCTCTTTACCATTATAGAGTCCAAGGTGCTTAACACTTTTAACTTGCTTGGTTTTTCATATGTAGCTTCGTTTTCCATGTTATTTATCTCTGTATATGGTGTACATGGATTGTTCTGCTTTCAACTTTGGAAGATAACACATATTTTCCCATGCTGACATTGAGAATTGGTGGGTTTGTGATTTCCTCTGGAGTTTAAGCTATGAATCCTTTGTATTGAACATAAATCAAAGATTCTTAGAGCAATTCAGTATCTATCATTTTGTCTTTCTATGGCTTTTATTACTCAAAGTGAACCAAAGATTTAGTCTGAATTTTTATCCCAATTTAAACTGAAATAGTGGCTACCTTGTGTAATATGTTCAGTAGACCATCTTCCAGGTGTGCTTTGTCTCTGATATGGCATTAAAGTCGAAAGATTTATAAGAGAAGCTGAAAAAAGCAGAGTTGTAAATTTATTTTATAACCATACTTGGATCATGTCTAAAACTATTATCATCAATCTGGAACCCCAAAATTTTACTTTGCTAATTAGTATGTGTTCTTTAGATGCAAACATTGGATTGTTGTGAGTTGGATAGAACTCAAGGTATATGATGTTAATTGAGTGCTTATCATGCCAAATTAAAAGGACCAACTCTGTTACACTATATTTTGCTCATGGTTTATCATACATATTATTGAAATAGTTTGCCCCTGCATGCCGAAAGAGTGGATAAATCATTTCAAAATATATAATGAACGAAAAAACAGAACTGAAAGAATATTATGCAGTAACTGGTACAGGGTTGCAGAATTCTGAAGACGAACTCCTTTGTGTGAATTAGCAGCGGTGGGTCAATGTTCTCTATGCTGAAAACTCCTAGACATGCATAAAATTAGGAAAGTAAGAATACCTGCAAAACACATTACAGGGTTACATACGTGGTTTTCCATGTAGTTATACTGTTAAACTTAGAAGCACTTCCCATTGTCAAAAATATTTCTGAGTAATGTTGAAGTTGGGGTCTGCTGAATAACACTGACTGATGAGTTTTTCTGTATAAAAAAATATTTCCTATGATGTTCGATACAAAGACGATAACAATTGATCCTAATATGTAGTTTGGTTGAAGTGAGATTAAAGCGTAATTTTATTCTTGAAGTTAAGCAGTATATTTTGGTCTAAATTCTAAGTAAAACTTTGCACAAACAAGTTTTTGTATAGTGTTATTTCAGTTACCTTCATTATTGCATGGTACCTCCTAATCTGCAGAAATATTGAAAAAATAGCATATTGCTGTGGCTTCTAAAACCCTCATCTTCCTTTCAAGATATGATACTTCATGAGCTCCAAAGGGAGGGAGTACATGGTCATTCCTGCTCTTGGCGATCTTTCATACGGTTCTAGGTGATGCCACAGGATGTTATAGCTACATTAGAAAGCTGTAATTTAAGGCAATCTGGTGAGGAGGGGAACATTTTGGAAGCTTGTGCCCACTTAAATAATGTCGTTAAAAGCTTTGAAGGAATTGCTAATCTTTTGTGACGCTTTTATAGTTTCACACCATCTCCACATTAGGGGACTGAAATTTGCACATTCTCGTAAATCTGTGGAATACATATAACTAACCGGTGACTATTGAGTCTTCATCATGGTGTTAGGCTAATGTTAATATGGAAAGGGATTCCATGTTAGTGTATGAGATACATAAACTAGAGGTCAACAGAAATCCTGGAGCTTTTCCAATTACCATCAGATACCAGACCTGAGATTCGGCTCTGTGAGATGGATTAGATAAATTTACATAAAACATCTACTACAAGCACAAGCAATGGAACCATAGACAATCAAGTGAAATTCAATCCACAAAATAATTGCAGGGCTTGTAATCTTGGACTTCATGTTATGGAGTAAATACATTTTACATTTGTACAAGACGTCTACCCCGAGCACATGGAAAGGAATTGTTGATGGTCAAGTGAAATGCAATCCACAAAGTAATTACATGGAAACTTAGATGAATTTTGGACAGCAATAGTAGGCATGTAACTTGTATGACGAGAATTTTTCGTTTTCTTGCTTTAAGTTAACTCAATTCTTTTCAGTAGGCTGCAGGCTTTGTCAGACATGTAAACCCTGCAGAATAGTTTATTTATTTCTACTAAAATTAAGAACTTGTTATTTCTCAAGTGAACCAATAAGAATCACTATATGCTGATACTTTGCTGTACATAATATAGCCTATATAGTTTATTGCTAGTAATTTTGGATGTGCAACTTGATTATGGCTAATGTTTTTACATTTGGTAATTTACAGTATGATATTTACGCAGTGCTACTATGACTACGTGTAGAGACCAATTATTGGGAGCTACTACTACTTTTACAAACCAATTTCATCCCATCTGAAATGTTATATTGTCTATTCTCTGGAATGGTTTGAGTAAAGCATAAGATTGGACAGCAAGGTGTTGCAAATTGAAGGCAGGAGGGGTAGATACACGTAAAATTTCCTCAACTGTAAATAGCAACTTGGAATCTACAAGACATGGGAAATGATTTCTGTACAACCATGAAATAAATAAAAGATTCAAGTGTGTAGGAATATGAGAACTAATAAAAAATGAAAATGATATCTTCCAGCCAATAATGTGGGTGTACAGATTGAGAATTTTTTTTGATTTTTTTTTTAGCTTACATACTATGTTCAGGAAACTCTCTCTTAATTATTGCCCATTTTCAGTTTTCTTTATCCTTCGAGATTCCCTGCTTTTAGTTGTTGTAATTTGAGCTTTTTCCAAAATATAATTTATGTTTATGATTAGCAGAACAAAAGTATTAACGCATCATTATATCTTTCATGAATATTGTTTGATGATTAATTATTTTATTTTATTTTATTTTGAATCAAAATAGAATATTAGAGATTCATCACTGGCAACAAGGTGTTGTATTTGTATTTTCTTATGCTTGCCTTAGCAAACTTGACTATGCCAAAATGCAGCATTTTTGGCGAGATATATTAAACTTCAATTTATATTGCTTTTTCCTCATGGTGAGCTTTGTTGAGATGTTATGTATAGATTGTTTTACTAGTTATAATTATGAATGATGCAGTGGAAAGAAAAAAATAAAAAATAAAAAAAGTAGCCTTCTTATCACTGCAATACATGACAATGTAATTCTCTGAAAAGCTTAGTCTTGATGATTTATATTTCTAGATACTACTGTTAGATTTGGATGTTATCACATCTGTTTGACTGGTTGAACATTAAATTCACTTCACCAAAATGGAAACTTTACCCTCTGACTTTACCCTCTGTTAAAATTTAGTTTATGTCCCAATTTATCTTCTTAATGCTTAAAAAAGATACAAAGTGACTTGATACCCCATGGTCCACCTTAGTCTCACACTTCTCTAATGCCACATATTGTGAATTCTCACCTAATAGTGATACTGGATCAAACCAAGACTGTAGTGTGAAGATAATATGTTTTAATTATGGTGTGTACTGACATTTTGAACTGGTAGAGTCTGGCCTTCAACTGCTGATCTGAAAAATTTAAATGGGCAAATATACAATGATTATGAGAAAGTAGCCGGGCAAACATCCAAACAAGACAAGAATCATAGCTTGCAGAAAACGAGAATGCTTCTCAGGTTTATAATGCTGGAAGCTGCGAAATTCGAATTATGATTTCCCTCTCGCATATCACCCACATACCACATCTATTCTAGATTATTATGAACTCTGGCTCAGTTTTTGTAATAACATATATCCACACTATTACTATTTTTCCATCATAAAGAACTAATATATTGCTGCTTATAATGCATTCATCCCTACATTATATATGGACGGACTTGATTCTCCTTGATTGACTTTCATCTTTCTGCCAGGTATATGGATGGAGAACGTCTTACTGCAGAAGATGAGAAAGCTGTGGTAGATAAGCTTCTCGCTTATCATCCTCATTCGGAAGATAAGATTGGATGTGGAATTGATTCAATTATGGTCAGTTTCTTTATGTTTAGTTGACTTATTTGCAAACTTAGTAAACCTGCTATTGTTCCCTCAATTGGTTATTTTTTTTTCCCTCTTCCCAATCAATGCTAGCATATTAGAAACTAAGATTTTAAGTTGCATTCAATTCCATAAAATGCTAGGTTAATTTTTTCTAGAACTCCTACCTCAATTGATTGCTATTTGGTATCCTGGTTTCATAAATAAAATGGACTACTTCTCTAATCAACTGGTTGTTCCTTCAAATAGACTATTATTGTAAGAAACAAAAAATAGATGACTTATTTGAATTTACTTTAGATATGATGCTGTGTTTGAATATTTCTTAGGTTTCTGTTTGCAAATTTGAATTTCAGAGAATGTTTGGCAATGC
>CAIGRP010130018.1:23452-39908 GCA_903798385.1 Fraxinus cuspidata
ATATATATATATATATATATATATAATATTTTTTTTTTTTTAAGAAGTTCATCTTTAAGAAGTACATCTTCAACTTTCTTAATTGCAGAATCAGTTTGTAATGAAAAAATCTTAAGTTTATGTTAAAAAGTCGCGTGGTTTTCATAGTTGTCAAATTAGTACTAGAATTCAATTTAAGTGTCTCATAAAACAAATGTCTTAGGTTCGAATCTTAAGGACGCGATAGAATTTCGTGAAGGTTAAGATTTGCTCATGTAAGTTAATAGCTTGGGTATAAGAGCCAGGTCGTTCAAAAAAATATGCATATTTTTCAAAATTACAAAGTGTACGAGAAAGTAAACATTTGCTCTGATACTTATTGTGATATTTGAATCCTTAATGATCTGAGCATCACTAAAACATAAAATAAACTTAAATAAAAGGACTAAAAAGAGTAAATATGTTTTTTATAAAAATAATCATGAGCGACATTATTCGTAGCAAATGTATTTTTAGAGAAAATACGTTTGACAAAACATAATCTTAATTAGAAACGAGTTCAATATAAATTAAAATAAATAGACATTGCTTGATAAAAATTATTTTAAATGTCCCGCAACTACAATCATCAATGCTTGTGAAAAACAAAGTGTGAAATAAAATATCAATGAGCGTGCGTGACTAATTTAATCCTTGTATATGCATTTCAACGGAGAAATTCATACTTGTGTAGGGAGACACAATAGTTGGACCAAACTTAGATGCTACCAAATTTTTCGTGTGTAGCGTTATTATACTCCGGTCGTTCTTACAAAATTTTACATATTATAGACCATAACTTAAAAACATAGTTGTGTAATAACATATAGGATTACTCACAAAAATAACATAACGCTTTCAATTTCACGGGATAGATCAAAATGATAAACTAATTGTTGGACTGAAACTCGAGTTGCTTGTTCTTGTATATTCTCACACGTGCGTGGGTATAATATATTTAATGTGTTTACAGGTGAAGAGGGAAAGAGAGATGTAAAGGTAGAGAGATAAAAAATAATAAGGTAGAGAGTGAATTAATTGTGGGTATGTGTGGTATTGTGTGTGTTTCATATTTATAGTGTCAATTCTTGGATCAAGTGTAGAAAAATAGAAGGAAATAACTAGATGCAGGGCACTATCAATGCATGAAATATGTTGTCTTGGCTTGAAATTTTGTACAAATGATGCATGTGGTCAAATCAATTATCTTTAATCATGGGCTCCACACAAATTTATAATGGCCAATTAACATATTTACGTACATTCACGCATGATTTCATCCAATCCATGATCTGACATTTAAAATTTATTATATATAATACGATATGTACTTCACCATAACAGTTTATGTAAATATATTCAACGTGCTCTCAAATTCCACTTCTTGCAAGAAAACTCTTCTTTATTAAGCATAATATATGTGCAAAGATACTCATGCATAGTCGTAGAATCCAACATTCATTGGCACACGTATCAACAAATAGAACTCCATTTGATATTTGCACAATTAATATTGAGAACAAGTCTTGTTCGTTTGAAATTATGTTTTATTCATCTTGTTATACCATATTAATTTTGGGCTACAATTTAAGACCAATATCTATGTATAAATTTCCAATATCACCCAACTAAGATTATCTTAGAATAATTGCACTTAAGTTTTTAAACTATTGACCAATAATCAATAGGGTTGGTAGATTTTAATAATTGCACAATTAAGTCCAAAAGTTAAATTTAACGGTTAGTAGTAAGAATTCTAGACTTTACAATCTATACCCTTTAAAATAATTTCGCTCTCGAAATTTGCCTTTCAACTTCTCGAAGAGTTGATGGTACTTGGCTTGCATTTCCACTTCTTGTTCCCAAATAACTTCTTTAGCTGAGTGATTTCTCCACTGCACTTTTTCTAAAGGAATCACTATGTTCTTGAGTGCTTGAAATTTCTGATTGATAATTCTGATCGGTACTTCTTCGTAGCTCAAACCGCGTTGTAACTCAATAGATAATTCACTACATGATTAGGATCAAGATATACTCTGTGTATGGACACATGAAAGACGTCATGTAATGTTGAAAATTCAGCGGATAAGGCTAACTGATATGTCACACTTTCGACGCATTTCAAGATTTCGAACGGGCCAATGAATCTCAACTTTCCCTTATTACTGAAATATAACACTCCATAGGTGCCACATTGAGAATACCTTGTCACCTTCAAAAAATTCCAAGTACTTTCTCCTCTTATCTGTGTAGCTCTTCTGTCTGTCTTGAGTTGTTTTCATAGTGTTACGGATCTTCTTGATAGCTTGCACTATCTGCTCAATGATTTCTAGATCCAAATTCTTACGTTCTCCAACTATTGAGTCATTAACATCTGAGGATGACTTGTAAGAATGGGAATTATTTGATTAAATAATATTTATGATTTACATATCTGTCTCAGTAAAATATTTAATTCTGCATATCATTAAGGACAATCAACCTATCAATTTGACTTGATTAACTGCAGCAATATCCTTGATTTTAAGTTCTCTTTCCGTTATTATATTCACACAACTATTAATTTTCCTTTTCTCCGTTGTTATAATCATGGTAGTTAAGGCTGTCTTGTGGGCTTTTTGTCAGAGAGGAGCCTTCTTTAGGTGACCTATCTCTTGGGTGACCTAGTACTCAAATCTGTGAGCATGTAGTAGACATCTAGATGTAACTTTCTTAGTGTGTCCTTTTACCTGATGATTTTAGCTGCTATTATGTTCAAAGGGTAACTAATTGGTAGATTTATCATAATCTTTGATGACTGTTTAATGATCATAATTGTGGCAATCGAGAATAACATTATGAAGTTATGAAGCTGATTAAAAATGATCTGGGAAAGCCAATTGATTATTTCTATTATGAGATACAGTGACTTAAAAAGCTGTTCAATTTCTCTCTTTGAAGGTTGATCGACATCCCCAATTCAAACGTTCAAGGTGCCTCTTTGTTGTAAGAACAGATGGTGGATGGATAGACTTCTCTTACCAGAAGTGTCTTCGAGCCTACATTCGGGATGAGTACCCTTCTTATGGAGAAAAATTTATAAAAGAGCATTTTAGACGTAGTAGTGGATGAATTTTTTTCAAGACAGCTTCTCCTAATGATTACATTGAAGTTTTTGCTACGACTTTTGCACTAACGAGGCTTCTTGGTTGAGCTTAAATGATTTTCTAGATCGACAGGTACCATCTAAATGTAATGATTTTTTTTTTTAATTTTTTTTTTTCTCATTTTATGCATATGGGCAAAGATGATGTTAATTGATTCAGCTGCCATGGTGGAACTTTTTTTTCATTTTTATGCTTTACTTCCTGAAGTAAATTATTGCTATGGTATGGCTGCTGTTGAGCGTTGACTAGTAGATCATTGCTGGTGGATGCATTTTCCCAATTTTTGAGGCTGAATATATTGTGGGTACCTTGTGAGAAGTAACAATAGCGCACATGGTGGTTTAGCATTCTTTAAGCAAGTCCACAGAGTCGAGGTTTATGTGTTCTCTGGCAGGGATTTTCGTGGACTTTGGCTCTCCAGAATAATACCACTAGACAATTGTCGTGAAAATGTTGAATTACATGCCAAATAACTTGTCGAAGAAATCATTTAGATCATGATAGAGGTTAGGGATAACAAACACTGAGTTGAAATGAAATCCTTAATTTGTCTTCATGTCTCAAAAATCAAAAGTGTCATTGGTGAACCTTATAAGAAGAAAAAGTGAAATAGAAGTGTATTTCTCCATTGATTCAAGAGTTACCATACACACATTCAATCAGATTACATGAATTTAGGACTATACTAAGAATAAGTAATAATCAGTGTTCGATTGCTTTGTTGTTCTGGCCCCATTGTTACCAAATCTTGCCTTTATAGGAATATTGCTATTATTTTATTCACGATTTTCTTCACCAAAGTCCATGAATGAGAGTGTTTCTATAATAGACATAGTTGACTGAAACGCATGGTCACGTGAGAGACTCGGATCATATTGGATTCGATCCAAAGTCCATGAGCATTTTTTTTCTATTATAATATAATAGACTGTCTGTAAAAGACATAACTGACATGTTAATGAAATGCATGGTTACGATTTGAAAAGTTGTCTAAACGGTGGTGACTTTTAGAAGAGGCTTGTAAATTATTGGAATGATCCAAATAAGCAAAATAAATAATTCAAGAAAAATTACACAATTTTCAAGGCGAACATTCTATGCCTGGGATTCACTTCTCTTTCTACATTCTTCGAGTACAGAAAACTACATTGAGTTCGTTAAAATTTTTACGTTGCTATATTGTTTTCGTAAGAGACAAAATTTGTTTAATCCTGAGATTTTATTTTTACTGCCTTTTGTTCAAGGATGTATCGTGTCGTCGGTGATTCGTTTGTTCCGATTTTATCCTGTTACTTAGTTCGTCTTCAAAAGAGAAAATAATACTTCATAAACAACAATAACATTATGTGGAAGAATAGAAAAGAGTTAAATTGAATGAGCATGTAAACTAGGGTTTCTTTTAAACCGTAAAGAAAAGAGATTTTTTACGGTAGTTGAAACCTGGTGGTTGGTCATGGAACTAATTTTTGTGGGAGCAGGTAAAGTGGAACTACTTTGGCTCATCAAGTAGCAGAGAAGTAGAATTCGTAATGTTTCGGTTCACATTAAAATTTTCATTTTCATTCTTCTACTCATTTTTAATCAAACATTCTTCAATAAAATAATATTTTTCATCACATCAATAACTTTTCCTTCTTTTTCAACCACACATTCTTCATTTATCTATTATTTCAAAATACATTCTTCTAAAATAATGTGGCTCAAACACAACCCAAATAAGATGTGGCATCGCTGGATTATTAGAACAGAACTCTCTCCGAATCAACTATTTGAATTACATTTTGTCTGACCCTCATTTTTTTAAGATTCACTCCTTCCGACGAACTCATTTCCAAAATTTATTTTAGAATTGATTTTTTTTTTTTTTTTTTTTTATCGAAACCAAAAAAGGGCTTAATATAGTTTACAATTACGAGCGATTTCACCTTCTAATGTTTTTATTAAACTTGGACATACCACACAGTGACAAAAAATCAAACAATAAATACAAAAATATTCTGAAATTGGTAAAAAAAAAAAAATAATTAATACAAAGCTTAAATATTTTATTAAAAGAAACATCAATCATATCATATAACCAGAAGCAGGCAGGGATCAAACGTAACTCTTCCGAAAACAAAAGATAAAAATTATATAATACCCATTAATTTCTCAGTTGAAACCATAAATTACTCAGTTTTGTGGGCGCCAGAAATTGCTTGCTTTGCCGATTGGACATTTTCGACCACCTTGCCAACAGCTTCATCCACAACTTTACGAGTTCCGTGCTTGTCATCTGAAGGAATTACATGAGTTATCTCCACCTTCTCATCCTTGGGTTCTTGGTTTTCGCCCGGCGGCGTCCGGTGGTCCACAGTTTCTACCTTTATCTCCACAGCCCCTTCCTCCTTTGTTCTTTCACTACCCTACAACATAAACAAAAATCAGCCTCAACGTATCAATTAACAAAGTATTTCTATATATTAGCTCGAATATACCTTTGAAGTATCCATAGATTCAGATTTGATGAACAAATTACTAACTATGAAGTTTGAATTGGAGATGGTTGGGATATATAGGTCAGTTGTAAAACCAAATGAGGTAACATGAAACACGTATGCTGTTTGGTGGCTGAAAAGTGTTGGTTCATTACTTACAATGTTTAAGGAGATGACACGTCAGAGTTGGAACAAAAGTTGAGTACAATTTCTAATATTTTGTGGCTCATATTATACCGCCCCTGTTTGTCCATCATTAAAACCAAATTCCTATTTGTCTATCATTAAAACATTTTTTTAAAAATATTTTTAATCACATGTTTGCGAAATAAAATATTTTACATATAAATCTAATTTTTTTCTACTTTTAACCACACATATTCCCAAAAATCACTATTTCAAAATTCATTTTCTTTTTACAAAAAAAACTTGTTAAAATGGTTGTCAAACGAGAAGCATAATAGCATGCCCTCTTTGAGACCTCTTTTTTGGGTGAATGTTTCTTGAAATAGTGATTTTTTAAAGATTGTGATTAATAAATAAGGAAAATTTTTGAGTCTGCGTGTAAAATTATTTTACGAAAAATTTTGATTAAAAATGGGTTTTGGGAAATATTCAACGTAGGAGCTAAAACCTTTTGTTGGGGTTAGATTATTTTGAAGGTAATGTTAGTGCATTAAACGTGTTGAATTCTATGGCTACACTAAAATTGACTTTTCTTTATCAAGCATGCAGAGAGACTAAGTTGTATCATTCTAGACCAAGCAAGGAAAAAATTTCCAGGAAGCCAATGCATGGGGCTAATGTAATGTGTTGAATTCTCGTGAATTACATCATCAACTCAATGTTTGCTATGGCTACACTAAAATTGAGTTTTCCTTATCAAGTATGTAGAGAGACTAAGTTGTATCATTCCAGACCAAGCAAGGAAAAAATTTCCTGCAAGTAAGCCATTGCACGAGGCTAGATTATTTTGAAGGTAATGTTAGTGCGTTAAATGTGTTGAATTCTTGTAAATTACATCATCAACTCAATGTTTGCTATTATTACACTAAAACGGACTTTTCCTTATCAAGCATGCAGAGAGACTAAGTTGTATAATTATAGACCAAGCAAGTAAAAAATTTCTAGCAAGCCTCACCAGAAGCTAAAATT
The DNA here is from genome assembly GCA_903798385.1 of Fraxinus cuspidata. NCBI lineage: Eukaryota > Viridiplantae > Streptophyta > Magnoliopsida > Lamiales > Oleaceae > Fraxinus > Fraxinus cuspidata. The sequence continues at coordinate 30,249 of CAIGRP010130018.1, forward strand.
CTTCGTCTCTGAACCTTGGTGGATCCAAAAGAAAGAGAGTGATATTTGATAACCGAAAGTTTCCGTTCTTTTCCCCCAATATTCAGAACCCTATTCATAACTTCTCCTGATATTATGGTATCAAAACTAGTATATATTTTTCAAATGTTTGTCCTTTTACTAACTTATTTTTAAGTATTGCATGGAAATGCATCACAAACAAGCCAGTTTAGCTTGTTGATGTTAAATATATTGAAATAACTTCAAAATTTGATGATTTTTGTAAATAATAAAACCTAATTAATTTAACAATTTGTCTCAATTATTTGTTTTGGTTAAGTTTAGTCAGTCTGTCAAAGCTTCCTACAACAATTTTGAAAACCGTCCCGATAGGTACAGCTTAACAGACTAGCGTTCTATGAAATGTAATCAATTGCGAAAATAAATAAAATTGAACATCAAATATAACGTGATAAAATCATCCACGGACCTCCATGTCATCAGCCCTAGCAGAACTCACTAGAGATGGTCGGAAGACACAAAACTTCTTGTTGTAGGTTCACTGGGCGATAGCAAATTTTCCCCAAAGCATTGGATCATCCCTTCATGATTTTCTTTACTAATATAAAAACTCCTACAAGGCATAGACGTCTCTTACCTAAAATACAACAGTTTTTCACGATAAGAATAATGTAGAATATGTTTGATATGGTAAATAATTAAATCAATGAAAGTTTTAATTAGTTAAAACAGTATTTCCTTCTTTTAATTATTTGACCAATCAAATCAGTCCAAGATGGTAAATATATATTTTTGTATATGATGTTATATGGAAGGTAAATATTGCATCTCATTTAGGGCATGGAAACCCTAAAATCCGCAGCTAGGAAATTATTGCCTACTTTGAGTAAAACCTATCAAGCACTGATCCAAAAATAATTTTTACTATTTGACTTTATGAGTATTTCTTTCCCAAGGTATAGGCCGAGTTGGTGATATCACTTAGTTTGGCATATAAATCTTTGAAGTGATCATCATTTCTCATTATTAGTTGCTCAAATTCAAGCGTCAACATTTACAGTTTAGAAGAATTTACAAATGGGGTTCCTTCATGAGCAACTTGTAATATGTCACACGCTTCTTTAGACATCTTGCATGTAGAAATTAAACGAAATTGATTAGCATCTACAAATGAGAAAATCGCATCTAAGGCTTTAAAATTCCAACTAGCACTATTAAAATCAGTAGTCACCCACTCATATGCTCGTTTCTCTTTCTACGTCCTTTTTCGGTTACAGTGGAAATTTTTTAGTCATACATGATTGAGTACGATGCTTTCTCATTTAAAGATTGGACATAAACTTGCATTCTAATTTTTCAATATGAATAATTAGTCATGTCTAAGGCAGAAGGTCTCAACGGTGCTAAGTCCATTACTAGATTTTATGTAGATCTCACTTTTTAAAAGTGAATTTGCTGTGATACCAGTTACAAATACTATAACCAAGTTAATTTAACAATTTGTCTCAATTATTCGTTTTAGGTACGTTTCGCTAGTCAGTCGAATTTCCTACATGTAGTTTTAAACACCGTTTTGACGGTATAGTTTAATAGACTAATTTCTACGATATGTAATCAATTGTGAAAATAAATAAATTTGAACACCAGATATAATATGGTAAACTTCTAATAAAAACATCAACGGGCCCCATACCACAGGTAAAATAATCAACTATCAAAGAATGAAATATACAAGAGTTTCGATTTTATAATTCACAAAATGAACAAAAACAATCAAAAGCAAATAAATGACAACTCCCTCATTTTCATTTTCTTTTCCTTTTTTTTTACTTGCTTAGGAAGTGGAATCAAGCCCTCCAATCTTGACTTTATCCCTACTTTACTATTGTATTCAGCTGCAACCACTATTTTAATTAAGATTCACCAATCTTAACCAATAGCTTGATCTTTGAGTAGGATTATATCATTCACGCTCATGTGTTTTCTCTTCAATTACGGTTGAAAAATACAAATTTTACTTTGAGATATTGCTCATCACGTTATTGAATTTTTGGTAGTGGAGAATCGGTCTACTTATCATGGATTGCTATGAAGACCAGTGTTAAAGTAGATATGGACAGTTATGTCCATCCACCACCTAGACATGAAGTTCTGTACTGAAAATGACGTCTCCATTCTTAGAGACGACCAAATAAGTACAAGGGAGTGTTATTTGAACTCCTTTAAGAAGGCAGAGCCTCGGGACGTCAATGTAATTTTGATAGATACTGACATACACGACGTCCCTAAATAAGGGCAGATCCCTGAATAAGGTAAAGATGTCAAAATGATAGATGTTTCTGAAAAAGAGGCTATCTTTGAAGTAATAAGTGCCCTTGAAGAAGGGAGAGTTGCAGAAGAAGTGACTAAGTTTGATGAACTGGATTCTCGCATCATTGATTACAAACCTCAAATAGCCCTAGTGGAGGAGTTGGAAAGCTTCCAGTAGATTATCAGGATCCCTCCAAATCCTTGCAGGTTGGAAAAGATCTGCCAAGGGATGCTATGGAGAAATTGAAACGCTTCTTATGCGAAAATTACGATATCTTTGCATGGAGGCATAAGAACATGGTTGGTATCGACCCAAAAGTTAGTTGTCATCACTTAAAGATTGATCCTAAAACTACCCCCCATCGATAGAAAATGAGGGCTCTCAACCCAAAAATGTATAAGGCCCTAAGAGATGAAGTGAAAAAGTTGATAGATAATCGTTTCATTCGAGAATCAACATATCCAAAGTGGGTATCTAAGTATGTCTTTGTTAAAAAAAACATAATGGTAAGTGGAGGGTATGTGTAGATTTTTCTAATCTCAACCAAGTTTGCCCCAAGGACAGTTTTTCACTCATACGAATAGTCAACTCGTTGACTCTATTGCCAAGCACGAACTACTAGCTTCATGAACTCCTATTTAGGCTATAATTAAATCACAATATACCTAGCTAATGAAGAGCATATATCCTTCATAACAGATAGAGGTATCCATTTCTATAAGGTGATGCCTTTTAGGTTGAAAAACGTGGGGTCACTTATCAAAAACTTGATAATAAGATGTTCGCAGACCTCATTGGAAAGATAATGGAGGTATCTAAAGGATCATGTAAAGTACCTCGATAAAGCCTTTCGAATACTATGAAGGTACAGGATAAGGCTGAACCCCCTCAAATGTGCATTAGAAGTTGCTTCGGGGAAATTCTTGTGCTATATGGTTAACCAAAGGGGCATAGAAACCAATCTTGAAAAGATTAAAGCCTTGATCGAAATAAGGTCGCCCAGGAAGCTTAAAAAGGCACAAAGCCTCACTGGGTGCATAATAATCTTGAGCCGCTTCGTCTCAAAGGCAACTAATAAGTGTCTTCCCCTCTTCAAGGTTCTAAATGGATGAAAGAAGTTTCAGTGGAGGAGGAGTGTGAAGTAGCCTTGCAAGGGCTGAAGAAGCACTTGGGACAGACTCCCCTCCTCTCCGAGCTTAAGATTGACAATCATCTACAACTATATTTGGCAGTTACCACCGATGCTATCAGTTTGGTACTTGTAAGGGAGGAAGTTGATCACCAACTACCTATTTATTATATAAGTAGAGCACTCTTGATAGTGGAGATTTGCTATCCAGAATGGAGAAGTTGTCCCTCTTTTGGTGACTGCCTCACAGAAATTAAGGCCATAGTTCTAAGCCACACCATTAAAAGTGAAAACAAACTTTATACTCAAGCAAGTGCTTTGAAAGCCCGACGCTTCAAGAAAAATGATGAAGTAGGCTGTAAAACTTAGTAAGTTTGACATTGTTTTTAAGTTAGGAGTTGCCATCAAAGGCCATGCCTTAGCAGATTTTGTGCGTTCTTGAAATGGAAGAGGAAATGGAACCCATCGAACCTCTCACTCGCCTGCTTGTTGATGATTCCTCTGGAGACACGGGCTTTGAGGTAGGAGTGGTCTTAGTTGGTTCAGAAGGACATATGTTTAACTAAAATGTGACGTTCGGGTTCAAAGCTATCAACAACACAATAGAATACAAGGCCCTTCTAACTGGCCTCAGATTGGCTAGGGAAATACAAGCGAAGAGGTTAATTATCAGCAATAACTCCCCATTGGTAATAAGCCAGGTCAATGACAATTTCTTGGTCAGGGATAAGAGCATGGCCACATATCTGGAGTTGGTAATGGAATTTGTTCCATCCTTTGAAAAGTTCGAGTTGACACAAATTCCAAGCTTAGAAAATCCCCATGCCAACACTTTTTCAAAGCTAGCAAGTAGTAAATATTCCAAATTGCTTACTGTTATGCCTATAGAACTTCTCTCTAGATCCTCCACTTCTAAAGGTGAAAAAGTGATGTGAGTAGAAAATACTCCTCCATAGAGGTAGTCCATTATAGTAATCCTGGGGGATCAGGCATTAGCCTCTCATAAAGAAGAAGTGTAGAAGCTCATAAAACGAGCAGCACATTTTGTTTTTCAAGATGATATAATACATAAGCAAGGTTTCTCTTTACCCCTCTTCCGATGCATAGGTGGTGAGCAGGCCGTCTACGTGCTCCAAGAGACCTATAAAGGGGTTTGTGGCAATCGTACAGGAGAATGGGCTCTAGCATAAAAGGTGCTGAGGCAGGGATACTATTAGCCTATGTTGAAAAAGGATGCATAACAATTTGTTAGAATGTGTAACATGTGTTAGCGCTTCACGTCAATGCAAAGACAACCTTCTCAAGAGATAAGTGTTGTCCTTAGTCATTCGTTAAGTGAGTAATTGATCTCATAAGACCCCCTACCTAAGGGAAAGGATAGTGCAAACTTCGCTATTGTCGCTATTGATTATTTTACAAAGTGGGTGGAAGCTGAGCCTTTGCTAAAATAACCGAAGCAAATATTTCCAAATTCTTATGGAACAACATTATTTACAGGTTTGGAATCCCCCAATCAATCGTATCCGACAATGGAGGACAATTTGACACAAGAAAGTCAGGGACTTATATAGAGAATTAAGAATCAAGAAGCACGTCTTCCCCCTAAAGCCAATGGACAGGTGGAAGCGGTCAATAAAACCATTAAGTATACCCTTAAAAGAAAGTTGGATACAACCAAAGAGGCTTGGGTAGATGAGCTAACTCAGGTCTTATGGGCTATTCGAACCACTAGAAGGATGGCTACAGGAGAAACTTATTTTTCCTTAACTTATGGAGTAGAAGCTATAAGCTCGATCGAAGTAGGTCTACCCTATCCTTGTTTCTTACATCTCAATCAAATATCCAACGACGCTTTGAGAATGCGCAAACTTGATTTCCTCAATGAAAGGATGAATGAATCACAAGTAAAGTTAGCTCCCTACTAATGAAAGAAGACTCGATACTACAATTCTAAGGTCAAGAAAAAGTCATTAATTGTAAACGACCTTGTATTGCATAGGGTATTCATCTCCTCTAAAGAACCAGGAGTGGGGATTTTTGGTCAAAACTGTGATGGTCCCTGCTATATCAGAGAAGAACTTCGACCTAGAACCTATAGAATAAAAAATCTGGATGGTAAGGCACAACCTCATCCTTGAAATGCAGAACACCTAAGGATGTACTATTAGTAAAAGTGTGTAAATATTGTTTGTAAAGAGTTTGTTTAAATATAATAAAATTAGCCTTGTCAAATTCTTGAAAGAAAAAAAGTGCCTCCCAATGACAAAAGCCCTGGGTAAGCCTCTAGCTGATGGGCCGTCCATCGGGTAAGGAAGCGTGAGCAGTTAGACGAAGAGATGGATCCCAAAAGAGACCACTTCCTTACTCATTGAAGTGGAAAACACATGCCCTCCAATGACAAAAGTCATGGGGAAAGCCTCTGCATGGATGAACCATTCAATCCCCATGCTTTTAACACTTATACAAATTATGATTAAAATGAGTATTAGCCAAGGCTGAAGCACATAAAAAAGAAATAGCATAAACAAAATTCAATAAATTGGCATAAATGTGATAAAAGATGTTTCACTCATTGAATTTTTTTACATTGGGGCCGAAGCCAATTACATTGAAAAAAAAATACTAGAAATGCCTAAGTTATGCAGGTAGGATAGGATGATTTATGCCAAAAAAAAGGGACAATGGCTTTGGGGCCAACTGCTTTAGAAGTTGCATTGTCGTCCCCAACCTCATCATCTTCCAGTTTAATTACATGGCTGCCATCCACTAGAGTCTGAGGCTCTACTTCCTCCAAAAAGTGTGACCTCAACTCTGAGGTGTTGAAGGTTTGGGAGTGCACTTCAATCCATTCCACAACTTCAGTGTATGCATACTTCTGCCTATCAAAGTGTTGATACTGCTCAGTTAAATGGAAGTTGGCAATATAATGCTTTACAACATCATTACCAGTAGACTGGGCTTCCCCCATCACCGTCCAAACTCTCCAGTTAAGCCTGTGACTTTGGACCCAAGCTCCTCCACCTGCTGCTTTAAGGCAGCATTTTCCTTATTTGACCTTTCCAAGGCCTCTACAATTATTTTTTGATGGGTGTTGGAGGTCTCCACTCGCTTAGTAAGAGAAGCCACTTCACTTTGAAATAAGTGGGCTTCTTTCTTCAGATTCTCAATTTTTGTTAAAGCATAAGTGAGCTTCGTAGCTTCCTCAGCCTGCTGCTTTTTGGTGACCTTATCTTTGGCCTTAGATTTCTTGGCCGCTTTCTCTACTTGGGATGCCATATTCAAAAATTCTTTATTCTTCTTTTCAAGGTTTTTAAAGAGGACTTTAGCCTCTATGGCAATACCAAAAGCCCTCCCCGTCTGGCTCACCATGGTGGCAAACATGTCCACCAAATCACTAGTCTTCCCAAAGGTCTGTCACATAATTGTCCTGTATTTATGAAATGTGGCAGTAGCAGTCTGAATTTCTAGAGGAAGCATGGACAGAGCCTCCAAAGCTAGCTTGTCGCTCCTCTTAGACAGGAAAAGATTGGTTCGAGGGGTTGCATCAGAGGCAGTTGTTGATTCACTTGAGGTTCTCCCCATTTTTTACTGCTCTTGTCTTAGAGGCTCCACAACGGTTGGCCTATTCTGACCGCCCTAACCATAGCAATAGAGGCTGCCATCAATTTCTCTTCTACGGGGGTTTCGGATCGAGGCAGTGGACTGACTATTGACCCTCATCTCCAGTAGAGGAGAATGCAAACTTCTTCTTGGGGACCTCTTCTACCTTATTTTTCTCCTTATCTTTGACAGGAGGTCACCCCTCTCCCTCACCTGCTTTACAACTACAGATGAGGGTTTGAACCCTTTCCTCCCAGCAGTGGAGGTGGCACCGAGGATGGAGGTCTTGTCGAGGGTGGAATGGTTCATCTTCTCGAAATTTTCTTCAAAAGAAATAAAGGGCCACTATGAATTACCCACTACAACAATTAAGAGATTTTCTAATAAGAAGTTACGTCCCCATCAAGCTGAACGGTCAAATACTCGTGAAGATAGATGACGAATGTATATGTCCTCCATAACACCCAATTTTCCTTGGGTCAGCTCGACGCGATTCACCAATCCTTCAAAAATATAAAAACGTTAGAGTTGATTCAAAGCTAAAGAACTTTTATTTAAAGATTCAAATTCTCACTAGCTTTGGAATAACTGGTTGGCAATGTCATACAGTGGACATTGTCACCCTCACACGTCTGCCACTACCCCCTCACTCAAAACCTCCCCATGGACACAAGGAGTACCAACCCTTATAATCCCCTTTACCCAAAATCTTAGGTTGGAAGATGAATTTGAAGACGTGGAGGGGCATATCCTCTCAAAGGGATGCCTCCTTCTACAAAAAGTAGGTCGCCACTAGCTAGGTCCATACATTGGGGACGAGCTAGGTAGGTACCAGCTCATAAAACCTAAGAACGACTCCAAAGAAAGGATAAAGGGGTAGACGAAGTCTCCCTTTCAGAAGAAACTCACTGACAGCGACACATCCCTACCTAGGGTAGTAGGCTCGCTCGTCAGGAGAATGGGCTAAGAGTTCGATGTTATTGGAATCCAGTATTTTTCCCTAATGTCCACAAGGTCGACTATAGTTACTTTTGAATGGATTTTGGTTGTCCCTAACCCATATCATAGTTTATCCAACCCTCCTTCATGGGCAAAGCATTCTAACCAGCCCTAATGGCTTGGACAAGTTCAGCATTATTGGTTATTGTAACTCCCATTTCAGACGCTACTATTCTAATATCTAGATCCCCTCGTCAGAAGATGAAGCCATGAAATTCAAAATCAAAGAGTGCGTTGAAAGTACCTATGAAATCAAACAACAAGGTCACTGAAAAAAGTGGCCGAGTTCGTAAAAGTGGCCGAAAGAGTTTCGACAAGTTGAGGAACGAGAGTTTTTGAGTTTGATTGTTCTTCTTTGGCAAACATAAAGTGATTTTCACCTAACAACATAGCCTTTTATAAGTGGAGGTCATTAATCTCAACCGTTGGATATGGATTCGAATCATTCAATCGTTCATTTAAGATTTAATTTGAGCCATCCATAACGTCTGTCATTTCGTATTTTACAGTTCAGATCAAAGTGTTAGAACCATGAACCCGCACTCGTCCCTCCCTCAAAAGACACGTCGCAACAATCATCATTGCTCATTAAATGTGGTGACAGTTGCATGTATGGAAAGTTAAACCATTTCACCTGTCTTTTTTTGAAAACGTACAAGACAACAAATCATTTTGGCACAATAATTAAGGACTCCTTGTGTTCCTAACTTTTCAAAAAACATGTCTCTTCATAATTAAATGCATTACAGCCTTAACAAATAGCAAATGTACACAACTTCAATTTCAACATGAATAGTTTCGGCAAGGCCTCATATGTACAAAGTCACTTTGGAGCATATAGCCTCAGATAAATAAACATCAGCTGATGCTCCACAACTTTTTCCAAAAATTAAGAAGCTTCAAAGAACATAGCTTCAGACAATACCCTCGATAAGTACTTCACACAAGTTATAAAGTTTTACTTTCAAATTCTAATTATATATATATAAAACTTGGAGAATTATTGTGTTTTTGTTAAAAAAAAAAACCACCCCAACAAAGATTTTCATAAAAAGAAGTCCGTATATCATATGAATAATCATACATAAACTTAAAGGACTATTGCTGAGCCTCTCCATTGAGGCTCCAAGTGAAGACCACGTCATAGTCCATGTAAAGATATGAGTCAGATCTGACAAAGTCAACAAAAATCTCAATTAGTAAAATAGAGAAATCAAAACAGAAGTTGAAGCTCTCTGTCCCAAAGCTCCCTTTGGCCGAAGCCGCTCTAATTCGAAGCTCCCTTTGTCCGAGGCTTTCGTTGGCTTTCTGAGGATTTACAAGCAATTTCTAGGAGCGATTGCTGTAACTTTGTTAATAATGAACGTCATGATTGTCAGCTTAGTGTGTAGGGTTGCTGACCCGTTGTTAATGTATTAACTACATAGAAGGCTGAAAGATGTGAGACTTCGACTTGAGAGATGAGGTCACTTGGTAATTATTCAATGACTACCACTTCGGCCAGAACTCTATAAATAAATGACTCTTGTAACATATAAACCTAATGCAACTCTTGATACTTAAAACCACACTAGATCTTCTCTCTTGCTTACTTCATATTTATTTGCTTGAGTTTAGATTA